>PVIU01027131.1:0-20930 GCA_004026605.1 Ondatra zibethicus | reverse complement strand
TCATTCAGTCCCAGGCCAGGTGGATTGGTGTGCTCCCATTAGTTCAGGCACACTGTTTCAGTAGGTGGACCAGCCCCTCACGGTCCTAACTTCCTAACTCATCTTCTCCCACCTTCTGCTCTTCACCTGCACCTTGGGGGCTCAATCCATTGCTCTGATGTGAATGTGGGTCTCTGTCTCTATCTCCATTCATCGGATGTCTCTTGGTTCTTTTAAAAACACCGATGAGCAGTGGAGAAGGCTCAGTTGGCTCAGTGCTTGCCATGCACGCCCAAGGAAATAAATTAGTCTCCAGCGCTCATGTGAAAAACAAAAAAGCTTGAGCAGGGCTCTGACACCCCTGTACCCCAGAACTGGGGAATCAGAGGCAGATGGATCTCGGGGCTCGCTGGCTAGCCAGCTTAGTCTACTTGATGTGTTCCAAGTCAAGAAGAGATGCTGTCTCAAAAAAGTGGATTGCATTTGGGAATAATCTGAGGTTATCTTCTGACTTCAGCATGTATGCATATGTACCCATATATTCTTGTACATACAAACACGCATACAAAAAACATATCACAACCTGTAATGGAATAATAGTTTTAGGGTTTTTTTGTTTGTTTGTTTTTGTGAGACAGGGTTTCTCTGTGTAGCCCTGGCTATCCTGGAACTCGTTCTGTAGACCAGGCTGGGCTGGAACTCAGAGATCCACCTGCCTTTGCCTCCTGAGTGCTCCAAATAAAGGCGTTCACTGCCACCGCTTGGCTGGAATAGTAGCTTTTCATTTTACCTCCTTGGTGATGCCTTCTTCACTGTCCTGCAGGTTCACCACCGCAAGACCTCTATTGCTTTGTTTATCAGTGCACGCCCATGACTAAGCACGATGTTGCCACGGAGGAGATGTTCAATGTACCTATTGAGAATGACTAAGTGGTCCGTGAACATCTTCCAAATAGCAGAACACATGTACCAAACCTTTGATGGCTATTAATATATGCCTGGCCATCCCTCTAGTGAATAGCTCTTTGATGGTTGCGTGGCTATGAGAAGGATGTCCATCTAGACCTTTCGAAATAAAGTTGCTATCAGTTTTTAGCATGGAATTTTTTTAAAAAAAGATTTATTCGTGTGTGTGTGTGTGTGTGTATGTGTGTGCTCATGTGCATGTCTGCACACATGTGTGTAAGTGCCTCCAGAGGTCAAAAACTCTTGCATCAGATACTCTGGAGCTAGAGTTGCAGGTGGTTATAAGTCACCAATGTGGGTGCTGGAACCAAACTCTGCTATACTGTAAGAGTAGCAAATACCATTAACCACTAAATCATCTCTCCAGTCCCGCTAGCATGGAACATTCAGTTTTCTTTATAGTTGAGATTTCATACATGGGTACAATGAAATATGATCATACATAACCCCACTTCTCCTTCCAACTCCTCTCTTGCTTCTTCCAACATCCCCTCCAAATTTCAAGCCTTTTTTGATCACCTACTAAGTCTAGTTAGTACTGCCTATATGTGCAAGAATGCGGGCCATCTACTGTAGCATGGAAAACCTACCAGTGGCTACAACCTCAATAAAAGAATGATTCCCTCCCCCCCACCCCGGCAGTGATCTGCTGTCAGTAGCTCCTTAGTAAGGAATGGGGTCTTGGGATCATCTACTCCTGCACACCAGTAGTTAGGCTGGTTTGATCATATGGGCACACAGTTGCTGCTGTGAGATCTGTGACACCCTCACCATATCCGGAAGACAGCATCTCACAGCCCTTCTCCCCCGCCTTTGACTCTTACATTCTTTTCCCCTTCTCCTCCACAATGTTCTCTGAAACTTGGTGGTGGTGGTGGTGGTGGTGGTGGGAATTAATATAATTGCCCCATTTTGATAGCATAGAACTTTGAAAACCAAACCACCTTACTTTCCCAATAGAAGGACATGCTGTTAGATAATACTTATCTATTTCAATATTAGAAATGATTGAAGCAGGCCTTTGATAATACAGTCAATATAGATAATGACTGAGATGGAGAAATGTGCTCTGAACAAAAGAATACTCCAAGGCATTCATAATTGGCTGTATCTGATGGTATGGGAGAACATTTTAAATAAAGGAAGTACTTCGTCTATGCACAGAGGAAAGTCAAGTGTCATAACACACTATATATATAGTCCCTTACAGCTCTTATTCTTCCCTAAAAAATAATTACAACTTGAAAGGTTTTTCAGTATTGCTTTATTCTCAGCAATATAAACAACTGTAACTTTTAGACTCATTTAAATAATCTAACTTTGGAATTTATTTCAGTGGATACATGGGAATGAAGATGTCTCATTTACGGATAAGTATTGTGAGTATTACTTTTGTTTATGTTGCTTTTGTTTAACTCTGTGAAGCTGTGTTACTGTGCCTGTCTAGAACACCTGATGGTCTAATAAAAATCTGAATGGCCAATAGCGAGGCAGGAGAAAGGATGGGTGGGGCTGGCAGGCAGAGAGAATATATAGTAGGAGAAAACTGGGAGATGGGGAGGAGAAGTAGCCTGAGAAAGAGGACATCAGGGGCCAGCTGTCCAGCTGCCCAGCAATCCGCAGAGTAAGAGTAAGATTCACAGAAGTAAGAAATGTCCAGAGATGAAAGGTAGATGGGATGACGTAAGTTAAGGAAAGCTGGCAAGAAACAAGGCAAGCTAAGGCCTGGTGGTTATAAATAAGAATAAGACTCTGTTTGTGATTCATCTGGGAGCTGGGTAGTGGGCGGGCCCCCCAAAGAATCCAAAGAGCTTAACATCATACTACTACTATAGATAAGTGATCTCAGCATAAACAGAAATCCGTGGACTGGCTTGTGGCCTCTTTCTCTCTTTCTCTGGGTGGTACCAATGAAATAGGGATTAAGTTATGGGGCCATATGTGAAGGACAAGTAGATGATGTGTAAGGAGCAGAAGTATCCCCTTATCTATCAGAGGGACAAAGAAATCTTTCTGTGTGTGGAACCAAAAGAAGGGTAAGGTAACCGGGGTATGGGAGAAAGGGAGAATGGCAGGCTCTGAGCCTATTGAGGTAAGCCAAAGCCATACCACAGACACTATGAACATCCAACAATCATTGACTTTGGTTGAGCAGGTATTTTACATATTTTTTTTCGAGACAGGGTTTCTTTGTGTAGCCTTGGCTGTCCTGGAACTAGCTCTGTTGACGGGGCTGGCCTTGAACTCACAGAGATCCAGCTCCCACTGCCTTGCAAGTGCTGGGTTTAAAGGCATCTGCCACCACCACCAGGCCCAGATAGCATTTTTTATAGCAGTTCTTCTGGTTTCAATATGGAGAACGAGTTCCAGGAAACCGAGACAACACAAGGGAAGCATGTAGGAGAAATTTATAATGAGTTATTTAGTGTTGCTGGAAGTTTGAAACATCACCATGGCCGTGGTTAAGAAAATATAGTAGATATAAATTTTGAAAATTATTTGTGAAAATAGCACCAATATTGTAAGAGCTAATGTCTAGAAGACATAGGTAGTAAGTGAAGGTATCAAAGAGGACTTCTAGTTTTCTGGTTTGTAGCTACATTTACTAGTACAGGGAATCCTCAGAGGACCAACTTGGGATGGAGAAGAATCTTGATTTATTTGTATTTTAGGCATGTTGATTTTTTCAGGCATTTAAGTACTGGTATCTCATGGAGTTAGTTATAGTCTGGAATTATTGAGAAAGGTCAAAGTATAGGTATAAACTTTGCATGTGCATAATAATTTAAGTAATGAACTGTTGTGGAATATTCCTTTACATTGTGTAAAGATATGTCAATGTAATTGGTTTAGAAAAAAAACTAAATGGCCAAAGCTAGGCAGGATTTTTGGGGCAGAGGATACTGAGCAGAAGGTGGGGTTGCCAGGCAGATAGAAGAAGCATGATATGTAGGATATGAGGTAGTAAGTCATGAGCCATGTGGCAGCACATAAATTAATAGAAATGGGTTAATTTAAGTTACAAGAACCAAAAAAACAAAACAAAAAAATGTCAAAAGTTACAGGAGCTAGTTAGAAACAAGCCTAAGCTATTTCCCAAGCGTTCATAATTAATAATAAGTCTCTGTGTCATGACTGGGAGTTGGTAGGTGGGACAGAGAAAGACTAGCTACATATGGTGCCCAACATCCAGTTATTATTTCCCTATAAGACCTGAGAAAGTTTAAAAAAAAGTTTCCAAACACACAAAAATGTAGCCAAATGCAGCTTCCTAATCCTGCAATCTTTCACATGTGCCATAGTACAGAGACACAGCTCCCAGAAGCTGCCTGCAAGCTTGAACCACCAGTGTGCCATGAGTTGAACTGCAGAGAAGTTTAAGTTTTGCTCATATAGACAGAAAAGGTTACAGATATGCAGTAAAGCAGATTCAGGTAGGAAAAAACATCTAAACAGGTTATAGTATGTTTAAAAATGTGAATAAGCTTAAGAAAGAGAAGAAAATAGGTATAGACAGTTATAGAAAGGATAAAACATTTATAAATAATAAAAGAAAGACTAACAGGAAATACATAGAGTCTGGATCCTGTATGGTATTGTATTGACTTTAAATTTTTTGATTGCTAATGAGTAAGCAATAGTTGCTGAGAGACACTGGGTTATAAAAACTACTAAATTATACCAACTTATATATTTTTAAAATGTCTTAACTTCAAAATATAAGTCAAAAAATACTTTATGTTGGGGAAGAGGTTATGCTTTTGTTTCCACAGGAAATGAAATGCTGTGGATTCATTCAAGTTTATAGAGATCAGATTTGGTCTGAGGAAGACCCCATGAAAATCTTGGTCACAGACATAAAGAAATAAATCTAAAATAACTATAAGACAGATGATGCATTTTTTTTTTTACCAAACATATATTTTTACTCAAACATGAAATAAGAAATCATCTCTGGCTGACTTGTGTACAATGCACAGTCCATACTTGTGTAAATGTATATAGGTATGTTACCTTGGAAAGTTTGTGTGCTTTCAGAGCAAGGAGACCAGACACCAGAGAAAATGGAGGGTCTAGGTAGTTCAGCCTCACAGACTACTCCAGCCAAACTTCAGATAACTTCAGAACTTTTCATAGAACAGGTTAATGAGTTATTAATTCAATTTATCACTAGAAAATATTTTGTTATATTTTGTGAGCTGCCTTCTTATTTTCTTCATAGCATTCTTTGATGCACAGATATTTTTAATTTTGATCAAATTTGTTTCTATCTTATCTGTATTGTCATTTAGATTTTTGGTGTCATATCTAGGAAACCACTGTGCTTTGGTCATGAACATTTACTTCTCTGTTTCTTCTAAATTTTATACTTTTGACTTTTACATATGTTATGCTTGTAAGGTAAGGTCCAAATTTATTCTTTTGCCTGAAGATACTCTTTTGTAAATAGGCCGGTCTTTGCCCTGATGAACACTGTTGGCATCCTGGTCCACTGACAATCAACGTCTGGATTTATTTCTGACTATGACTTCTAGCCCACTGCTTTGCATATCCCCCTTTGTGCCATTACTACAGTGTTTTAATCGCAACAGTCCTAGAACAAAAAATGTAGGTTTTCCAACTTTCTTCTTTTGCAAGATATTTTTGGTTATTTGGTGTCCCTTAGAATTTGATATGAAAAAAAACACATTAGGATTTTTTCATGAATTGCAATCTGAAGATCACTTAGGGAAATAATTTATCTTATTTATTCTACTGGGGGCAAGGGGATAACTCAACCAGCGAAGTGTTTGTAAGCATGAGGGCCTGTGTTCAGGGTCTCATGAAAAAGTCCAGTGAGGCATTGCATACCATTAACCCTAGCACTGAGGATATGGAGGTAAGAGAGCCACTAGGACTTGCTGGCCAGCCAATCCAGTCAGTTTAGTGAACTCTAGGTTTAGTAAGAGACTTTCTTACTCAAAATTATATTATTATTAATTATTAATTAATCTATTTATTATTATAAGACAGAGTTATCAAGGGGCATCTGGAAGTCTACACATGCATGTGTAAACATGGACACATTCATGAACACACACAGTGCATGAGCACAGAATATTGCTTACAGGTCTTCCTTAACTTCAAGGTTTGTAGTTTTTCACTCTGAAGTCTTACAACTTTGAAATTAAGGCTCAAATTTATTCCCAATTAACTGTTGGTGTTCAACTGCAACTGGTGTAACCTACACCTAAGGCTCAGAGTAAAATATGGATGGGTGCAGAAAGACTTTAAGAGCTAGAAGTCCAGACATCTGTTGCCAGAGAGCGTCTCCAAGGCATGACAGGAAAGATGCACATATGAAATCTCAACAACATAG
The DNA here is from genome assembly GCA_004026605.1 of Ondatra zibethicus. NCBI lineage: Eukaryota > Metazoa > Chordata > Mammalia > Rodentia > Cricetidae > Ondatra > Ondatra zibethicus. The sequence goes on along the minus strand of PVIU01027131.1, from coordinate 14,626 downwards.
TTGCCTGAACAAGACTGGTATAATGAGCACGGCAGCTGGCATGGCAGTGTGGACAGGGGAATTCCACATGGTCCCACTCCTAGAAGGAGAGCTGCAGGTGGTCAATGACTACTGAGAGATTGATAATTTGTTTTCTCCAGGGACAAGCGCCCACTTAGGTTGTCCAATCTCGACTGATCAGCCATGGATACATGTATGTAAGAGCAACACTAAATGAACTCTAAGTGTACACATGTGTATAGATATAATAAATGTATGTAATATATGTGCATATACATGTATGTATACATGTAGCAGTAATAATTCGAGAAGAGACCAACCATGAATGTGGGAGTGGAGGACAAGAAAGGAGTTTTGAGAGAAGGGAGAGGTAGAATTCGTGTAGATACAGTGTTCATGTACAAAGTTTTCAAAGAATTAAATTTTAAATTAAAAACCCATATTTGGAAAAGTCCATTCCCAATTATTTTATCCTTTTAGGTGATATATTAGGTGAATTTTTCAGTTATTAGGAATTTTCTGTCGACAGCCTCAAATCATCTACCAAGAGAGATAACTTTACTTCCTCCTTTCCAGTTTGGAAACCCATACTACTAAATATGATTCAAAAACAAGAAATATGTACTGACCTGTAATTAGGAAAGATATTGGATCAGACATCAAAATGCCCCAAGAAGAAAAATCCCAAAGCCAGTGGCTTCGCCAGTGGATTCTACAAAATATTTTAAAAGCTACAACCAACCCTCTTAAATTCTTCCAAAAAACAGAGCAGGAGCAAACCCTTCTGGTTTTGTAAAGGCTCAATACCCTGACACCAAAGCCAGATTAAAAAAAAAAATCACAAGAAAACCAACTGCCAGTTGCCCAGCACCTGTTCCATAGAGCAGAACTAAGGAGTTGCTAGAATTCTGCTGTGAGAGGGTAAGAGCCAAATTCCAACTCCATCAAGGAAAAGCAAATGGTTTCTCTTCTTGTTATTGAAATACAAAGAAGAAAACACAAAACCAGCCACCAGCTGTTCCAGCAAGTAGGCCACAGCTGGAAACACAACACTTGGAAGCTGAATAGAGCTAAGAATGTGATCATCCATTCTTGCTCTCCCAGATCTAGTTTTAGGTGGTTTTATTGGTAAAGTAGACCATGTAATTTTTTTTTTCCATTTCCCAGTCTTCTGACAGTGAATGGAGTTCTAAGTTCTACCAAGAATACCGGATGGTCTATACAGTTGTAATTTAGTGGGGAAGGGACATTATAAACACTGGTGTGAGCTGATGAGATGGCTCAGCACTAAGAATACTTGCTGTGCCCATGGAGCTCAAGGACCCACAGAAGAGGGGAAGAAGGAACTGTAGGAGCCAGAGGACTTGAGCACATTGCAAGAACACAGTCCACAGAATCAACTGAATGGGAATCATCGGGGCTCACAGAGAATGAAGAAGCAATCACAGGGCTTTCATGGGTCTGTGCAAGGTTCTCTGTGTATATGTTATGTTTGTTAGCTTTGTGTTTCTGTGGTACTCCTAACAGTGGGAGAGTGGGTATCTCTGACTCTTTTGCCTGCTCTTGGGACTCTTTTCCTCCTCCTATATTGCCTTGACCAGCTTTGATATGAGGGATTTGTGCCTAGTTTTACTGTATCTTGTGATGACCTTTTCTGGTGATATCCCTGAGAGACCTGCTCTTTTCTGAGGGGAATCAGAGGAGCAGTGGATCTGGGGAAGTTGGGGGGTACGACTGGGATGAATGGAGGGAGGGGGAACTGGTCAGAATGTATTGTATGAGAGAAGAATAAAAAAAAAAGAACACTCACTGTGCTTTAGGAGAACTAGAATTTGGTTCCCAGCACCCATATTAGGTGGCTCACAAATGCCTGTAACTCCAACTCCTGGGGTTCCAGTGCCCCCTTTTAGCCTCCACTGACACCCATACATGCACACAAATTAAAAAATAATTTAAAGACAGGTATGATGGTGTATACCTTTACTCCAGCACTCTGGAGGCAGAGGCAGTTTGATCTCTATGAGTTCCAAGCCAATTGGGGCTAAATAGTTGAGATCCTGTCTCAGAAATAAGTAAGTAAGTAAATAAATAAATATTTTTTAAAAAAGACTTCAGCCTGGGTTTCCCTATAGCAATGGTCTTTGCTTTACAGTTCATAGTACCAACATGGGGACCTAGTAGCTCTTGATGATGTATTCCAAATATTACATACAAACTGCGTATATGTAATCATAGAATGTTTTCTCAGTATGAAGTAAACTTTAGAAAAAATATCAGTTAATCCCTTTAGATTAAAATTCAGACTTTATACATGTACACACACACACACACACACACACACACACACACACACACACACACACACAGTCATTTTGGGCATCTAGGAATTGAAGGATGCATGAGTCAATGTCTAAAAATCCAGTTGTTCTAAGACTTTTCATTTCGCAGAGTGTTTACTGTGAAGTCACAGTGTGGCGGGAAAGACAATGTGTCTCAAAGATGTCCTTGTCCTGATCTGTGGAATGTTACTCTTTTGGGATACATGGCAATTGTGAAGGAGCTTTCTATACAAGCATGGGGATCTGAGTTCAGATCCCTGGTACCCACATAAAAAGTCATGTGCCTAATCTCTTGCACTGGGGAGGTGGAATCAGGAGGACCCCCCCCCCCCGGTTTGCAGCCCAACCAGTCTAGCCTGTTAGTAAGCTGACTGTGAGGGAACTTCTCTCTCTCTCTCTCTCTCTCTCTCTCTCTCTCTCTCTCTCTCACACACACACACACACACACACACACACACACACACACACTCTCTCTCTCTCTTTCTCTCTCTCTCTCTCCTCCTCCTCCCCCCTCTCCCCCTTTCTCTCTCTCTCATACACACACAAGCTTTGAGGAGGCTCCATGAACCCCATGTAGGGTTTTTAATCACTACCAGGGAAAGAGGTAGATTGGAATGTACTTATTTATCTTGTCATCTTGACCCAAACTAGGTACTGTTTCCTAATTATTATCCTTTCTCTCCTTCAAGATTTGCTCCTTCATGTGTTCTTTAATCATCCTTACCTTCTTCTGAAACTTCATAGTCCTGTAACATCAAAAATAGAGCAAATTTTCCTATTTCTATGGCCCTTTAATAAGTGCTTTGAGCCTCTCCTGTCTTCCTCCCTTGACGGAGAAATCAACCTCACTTTCTCTGCGAGCCCTCCTTAGGAAAGTTTCTGAGGTGAAAAGTTCTCTTACTCCTTGTCTTAATTGGATTTTCATCAGCTAGCTCCTCACCTCATTCACCCACAGGGCTGAGTCCCTCTGGTTCTTTACTTAGCATGCCTGTACTTCCAGAGTGGCAGGACCTCTGGGGTTCTGACCCATAATGAAGCCTCCTGAAACCCAGCTCCCTCCAGAGAAGCAAGGATTAACCTTGTACTTGGCCTACAGGGAACAACGCTATAACGAGGAGCTGAGATCCCATAGAGAATAGTGCCATGCCTTGTATATTGTGTTATCAAAGGTATTCTCTTGTGCTCCATGAAGAGCTAAGAAAGTGGCTGTTTCTCCCAGAGGCCAGGGGAAGGTTTTCTTAGAAGGAACATCTATAATGAGATGTAGTGCTAGGTGTCGGTGCCATTCATTTTGAAGCTCCCTAAGCAAAGAAGCCCTTCTCAGTGTGATACCGGCCCCTCTCCTCTCCATCTCCCACTTCTGTGTCTCCAATGGGCTCATTTCCCTGTCTTTATCCTCTATTTCCTGCCTCATTGTAAGGGAAGAAGAGCCCCGCAACATTGCATTAACAGCACGAGCCCTGTGCAAGGCAAGTGTTATTTCCATACTGACGGGAGCAGAACCATGTCCACCGTATCTGTTGACTTGGTTATTCTGGGCAATCCTGGTTCACAAGAAGCTAGCTCCAATATCAGATTGCCTGCAGCTGCGCTTCCAGAAGAATTTTCATCAAAATCCTTTGCCATTACCCTTAGAACAGTTATCTTTCAGCCACAGGCAAGAAGTATCTCTGGATGGAGTTTACATCTTGGGAAACAACATTCCAATGTAAGAGCCACGCTGATAAACAAGAGTGATAGCATATTTTATACAAATGTCTTCCAAGTCCACAACTAAAAAATGGCTTCACAGTTGGTTTGTTTTCAATAGCACAATTAATGTATCCCTGTAAACAACCATGAGGGGTGTGGTCTCCCTCTTGACTACTTTCCTGCCCCTTCCAGCCTCATCCCCAGAGCTAATGCAAACACCATGAGGGGCATAAGGCAATGCTGATTAAGTGAAATATTCCTTTAAAATTTTTTTATTAGATTTTTTTAAAAAAGCATACCAATCCTAATACCCACTCCTTCCCCTCCTCCCATTCCCTTCACATACTCTCCTACTCCACCCACTCCAATCCTGAGAGGGCAAGGCACCTTGCCCTGTGGAAGGTCCAAAGGCCCCCTCCACTACATCAAGGCTGAGCAAGGTATCCATCCAAAGAGAATAGGATCCCCAAAAACCAGTACATGCGGCAGAGACAAATCCCAGTGCCACTGCCAGTGGCCCATCAGTCTGCCCCAGCCATACAACTGTCAACCACATTCAGAGGGACTAGCTTGGTCCTATGCTGGTTCCTTCCCAGTCCAGCTTGAGTTGGTGAGCTCCCATTAGCTCAGGTAAACTGCTTCAGTGGATAAACTAACTCCTCATGGTCTTGACCTCTTTGCTCATATTCTCATTCCTTCTACTCTTCAACTGGACCTTGGGAGCTCAGTCTGATGTGGGACTCTGCCTCTGTTTCCTTGCTGGACGAAGGTTCTATGGTGATATTTAAGGTAATCGTCAATCTGAATACAGGGCAATGCCAGTTTGGGCCCCCTCTCCACTATTGCCTAGGGTCTTATCTGGGGTCATCCTTGTGGATTCCTGGGAATTTCTCTAGAGCCAGGCTTCTTGCCAACCCCATAATGGCTCTCCCAATCAAGATATCTCTCTCCTTGCTCTCATATCTGTCCCCCCTCCATCTCGACCATCCCATTCCCTCAAGTTCTCCTCAACCCTTCTCATCTCCCCTCCTCTTCCCCTTCTCCCCTTCCCTCTACCCACCCTTGCTCCCATGCTCCCAATCCTGTCAGATGACCCTGTCTGTCTCCAACCCCGAGGTGGGTCCATATATGTTTTTCTTTGGGTTCACCTTATTACTTAGCTTCTCTAGGATCATGAAGTATAGGCTCAGTGTCCTTTGTTTATAGCTAGTATCCACTTATGCATAAGTACATACCATGTTCATCTTTTTGGGGCTGGGATTCCTCACTCAGGATAGTGTTTTCTACTTCCATCCATTTGCATGCAAAATTCAAGATGTCATTGTTTTTTACCACTGAGTAGAATTCTAATGTGCAAATGTGCCACACTTTCTTTATCCATTCTTCAGTTGAGGAGCACCTAGGTTGTTTCCAGTTTCTGGTTATTACAAATAATGCTGCTATGAACATAGTTGCATAAATGCTTTTGTAGTATGATTGGGCATCTTTTGGGTTGTAGTATGAGGAGTGGCGGCCCTGTCCCGCTGCACGGCTCCTGGCTGCATGGCTCCTGGCTGCCCGGCTAGCTTAAGCCCTGAAATAACCACATGGAAATTGTATTAATTAAATTACTGCCTGGGTCATTATATCTAGCATCTTCTTGGCCAACTCTCACTCTTGATCTAACCCATTTCTATTAATCTGTGTTCACCACGAGGTCATGGTTTATCAGGAAAGCTTCTAACCAGTGTCAATCTTGGGCAGGAGAACCATGGCATCTGCCACACTACCTTCTTCTCAGCATTCCGTTCTGTCTACTCTGCCTACCTGATTTCTGCCCTATCAAAAGGCCAAAGCAGTTTTCATTATTCACCAATGAAAGCAACACAAATACAGAAGAACCTCCTACACCATTCCCCCTTTTTCTGTTTAAACAAAAAGAAAGGCTTTCATTTTAACATAGTAAAATTACATATAACAAAAGTTATCAAGCAAGAATTACAGTTACCATATTTATATCTACTTTATCTTTTATCATAACTAAGGAAAACTATAATTATAACTATCCATTCTTCAACTCCATCAAAGACTCCAGAAAGATATAATATTACCTAAGTAAATGAGAAGTAAACAACTTCCAAAACTCTGGAAGTGACAGAGATATCTCTCTTCCTGGACAGTCACCCAAAGTTATTTTGTACTGTTGGGGCATCCATCTTCAGGCTACAGGCCCTTAGTATCCAGGAGGTTCTTCTGTATTTGTGTTGCTTTCATTGGTGAATAAAGAAAACTGCCTTGGCTTTTTGATAGGGCAGAAATCAGGTAGGTGGAGTAGACAGAATGGAATGCTGGGAAGAAGGCAGTGTGGCAGATGCCATGGTTCTTCTGCTGACTGACGCTGGTTAGGAATATTTCCAAGTAAGCCATGACCTCGTGGTGCTATATAGGTTATTAAAAATGGGTTAAATCAAGATGTGAGAGTTAGCAAATAAGAGGCTAGAATTTATGGGCCAGGCAGTGTTTAAATGAATACAGTTTCTGTGTAATTATTTTGGGGGTTAAGCTAGCCGGGTGCCAGGAACACGGCCCACCTGCTCCTAGCAGGACGGCTGGGAGCTGGGTGGCAGGATGCAGCCCGCTCTCACCTCATTACAACATTGGGTATATTCCCAAGAGTGGTATTGCTGGATCCTGAGGTAGTTTGATTCCCAATATTCTGAGAAACCACCATACTGATTTCCAAAGTGGTTGTACAAGTTTGCATTCCCGCTAGCAATTGATGAGTGTTTCCCTTACTCCACATCATCTACAGCATAAGCTATGTTATGTGTTTTTAATCTTAGCCATTCTGACAGGTGTAAGATGGTATCTCAGAGCTGTTTTGATTTGCATTTCCCTGATAGCTAAGGAAGTTGAACATTTCCTTAAGTATCTTTTGGCCATTTGATATTCTTCTTTTGAGAATTCTCTGTTTAGTTCAGTACCCCATTTTGTAAATTGGGTTATTTAGAATTTTACTGTCTAATTTCTTGAGTTCTTTATATATTTTGGAGATCAGTCCTTTGTCTGATATGGGGTTGGTGAAGATCTTTTCCCATTCAGTAGGCTGCCTTTTTGTCTTATTGACTGTTTCCTTTGCTTTACAGAAGCTTCTTAGTTTCAGAAGGTCCCATTTATTTTATGTTGCTCTTAGTGTCTGTGCTACTGGGGTTATATTTAGGAAGTGGTTTCCTGTGCCTATGCATTGAAGACTACTTCCCACTTTCTCTTTTATCAGGTTCAGTGTGGTTGGACTTATATTGAGGTCTTTAATCCATTTGGACTTGAGTTTCGTGCATGGTGATAGATATGGATCTATTTTCATTCTTCTACAGGTTGACATCCAGTTATGCCAGCACCATTTGTTGAAGATGCTTTCTTTTTTTATTGCATAATTTTAGCTTCTTTGTCAAAAAATCAGGTGTTCATAGGTGTGTGGATTAATATCCGGGTCTTCAATTCAATTTCATTGGTCAACGTCTCTGTTTTTATGCCAAATACCAAGCTGTTTTTATTACTGTAGCTCTGTAATAGAGCTTGATGTCAGGGATGGTAATCCCTTTATTGTACAGGATTGTTTTGGCTATCCTGGGTTTTTTGTTTTTCCATATGAAGTTGATTATTGTTCTTTCAAGGTCTGGAAAGAATTATGTTGGGATTTTGATGGGGATTGCATTGAATCCATAGATTGCTTTTGGTAGGATTGCCATTTTTACTATGTTGATCCTTCCTATCCAAGAGCATGGAAGATCTTTCCGTTTTCTGGTATTTTCTTCAATTTCTTTCTTCAAAGACTTAAAGTTCTTGTCAAATAGGTCTTTCACTTCCTTGGTTAGTGTTATCCCAAGATATTTTATGTTATTTGTGGCTATTGTGAAAGGTGATGTTTCTCTAATTTCCCTCTCAGTTTCCTTATCATTTGTGTATAGGAGGGCTATTGATTTTTTTAGTTGATCTTGTATCCTGCCATATCACTGAAGGTATTTATCAGCTGTAGGAGTTCTCTGGTAGAGAATTTTAGCATCACTTATGTATACTATCATATCATCTGTCAATAACAAAATTTGACTTCCTCCTTTCCAATTTGAATACCCTTGGTGTCCTTTTGTTGTCTTATTGCTATTGCTAAAACTTCAAGAACTATGTTGAAGAGATATGGTTTCTTTCTTTCAGTTTATTTATATGATGGATTACATTGACAGATTTTCCTATGTTGAACCAGCCCTGCATCTCTGGGATAAAGCCTACTTGATCATGAAGGATGATTTTTTAATGTGTTCTTGGATTCAGTTTGCCAGTATTTTATTGAGAATTTTTGCATCGATGTTCACGAGTCAGATTAGTCTGTAATTCTCTTTCTTGGTTGAGTATTTGTGTGGTTTTGGTATCAGGGTAACTGTAGCCTCATAAAAAGAGTTTGGCAATGTCCGTTCTGTTTCTATTATGTGGAACACTTTGAGGACTCTAAGTATTAGATCTTCTTGGAAGTTCTGGCAGAATTCTGCACTAAAACCATCCGGCCCTGGGCTTTTTTTGGTTGGGAGGTTTTTGATGACAGCTTCTATTTCCTCGCAGCTTATAGGTCTATTTAAATTGCTCACCTGGTCTTGATTTAATTTTGGTATATGGTATCTATCTAAAATAATTGTCCATTTCTTTTGCATTTTCCAATTTTGCGGAGTACAGGTTTTTGTAGTAAGACCTAATGATTCTCTGAATTTCCTTAGTGTCTGTTGTTATGTCCCCCTTTTCATTTCTGAGTTTGTTAATTTGGATGTTTTCTCTCTGCCTTCTGATTAGTTTGGATAAGGGTTTGTCAATCTTGTTGATTTTCTCAAAGAACCAGCTCTTCATTTTATGGATTCTTTGTATTGTTTTCTTTGTTTCTATTTTGTTGATTTCAGCCCTCAATTTGGTTATTTCCTGTCTTCTACTCCTCCTGGATGAGTCTGCTTCTTTCTGTTCTAGAGCTTTCAGGTGTGCTCTTAAGTCTCTAATGTGAGCTTTCTCCGTTTTCTTTATGTGGGCAATTAGTGCTATAAACTTTCCTCTTGGCACTGCTTTCATAGTGCCCCATAGGTTTGGGTATGCTGTGCCTTCATTTTCGTTGAATTCAAGGAAGACTTTAATTTCTTTCTTTATTTCTTCCTTGACCCAGGGGTGTTTCAGTAGTTGACTGTTCAATTTCCATGAGTTTGTAGGCTTTCTGAGAGTAGTATTGTTGTTAAATTCTAATTTTAATCCCTGGTGATCTGATAAGACAGAGGTGGTTACTAAAATTTTTTATATCTGTGGAGGTTTGCTTTGTTACAGAGTATGTGATAAATTTTAGAGAAGGTTCCATGAGCTGCTGAGAAGAAGGTATATTCTTTTGTGTTTGGGTGGAATGTTCTATAGATGTCTGTTAATTCCATTTGATTCATTACATCTGTTAGTTCTCTTATTTCTCTGTTAAGTTTCTGTCTGGTTGACCTGTACATTGGTGAGAGTGGAGTGTTGAAGTCCCTACTTTAAGTGTGTGGGGTTTGATGTGTGATTAAAGTTTTAATAATTTTTTTTTTACATATGTGGGTGCTCTTATATTAGGGGCATAGATGTTCAGGATTGAGATTTCATCTTGATGAATTGTTCCTGTTATGAGTATAAAGTGTCCTTTTCTATTTATTCTGATTGATTTTAGTTTGAAATCAATTTTGTTAGATATTAGAATAGTCACACCTGCTTGTTTCCACATCCAGAATCCCCTCGGTTTGTGTTTTCTTTATTACCTCTATTTCAGTCTTCAATTCTTGAACTGTTTCCTTCACCCGTTTGATTGCTTTTTCTTGTTTTTTTTTTGAGGGATTTATTAATTTCTTCCAATTTTTTGTTTGTCTTCTCTTCCATTTCTTTAAGGAAGTTTTTCACTTCCTCTTTAAATGTCTTCATCATTTTCATAATGTTACGTTTAAAGTCATTTTCTTCTATTTCTTCTGGTTTAGGATGATCACATCTTCCTGATGTGTGGCTGCTGGGTTCTGGTGTTACCATGTTGCTTTTTAGGTTGTTGGAGGAATTCTTGCATTGGAGCCTACATATCTCTTCCTTCAAATGAGGCCGACAGTGTCTTTGGGTTTGGTTCAATCCTTCTGTAGCTGCCTGATATTTGGGAGTTTTTCTTGGTCTGTTCTGTACTGTCAGTGTCTGTCTCAGAAAGCCTCTGAGGTCTCTATACACCTGCTCTCTTGGTCTTCTCTCCTGGTTTGCTCTCTTGGTGCTCTCAATCTCCTCAGTGTTGTAGCAAGCTCTTGGTCCCCTCAGTATTATAGCCAGCTCTCAGTTCTTAGGAGGGGTGTGGCTAGTAGCTTGGGGGGTCCAGTGGATGGATTTGGGTTTGGGGGGAGCCTAGCTGCAGGAAACTCTCTGCTGGCTGGCTAGAAAAGCTGTGGGGGTTGCAGAAGGCCCCTGGGTTTTGTCCCACTGGGGAGGCCCTAGAGAGTGTGGCATCTGGCCATGTGACTGTTCACTCACTTCTTAAGTCCCCTTAGTATTGGAGCAAGCTGAGTTTCAGAGTTCCATCAAGATTGTATGCGAATAAGCAGGTTTGGGGGTGGGGTGTAGCTAGTAGTTTGAATGGGGGCTGGATGGTTGGGGGGGAAGCCTAGCCACAGGAAACTCCCTGTTGACTGGCTAGAAAAGCTGAGAGAATTGGGGAAGGAACCCTGGGTTTTGTTCCACTGGGGAGGTCCTAGAGAGTGGGGTGTCCCACCATGTGCCTGTTCACTCACCTTTTAGGTCCCCTCAGTATTGGAGGAGTGAAATATTTCTATCCCATCTCCTTTCACTAAGAACAGTGCTGTCTAAGATGTGGTATGTGGGCAGAAGCATTGAGACCATTTGGAACTTTTTTAAAAACAGATATAGCCATCTTGGTGTGCTTGAGAGTGGCCTTGTGGGACAGGTTGAATTTTATTTTCTCAAAATTTATGTATTGCAGTCCTAAGCCTAATACTTTCAAGTGTGACTATGTTGGTTGATAGGCTTATTACAGAGGAGATTAAGTAAATTTGAACCATTGGGATGCATCTAACCCAATCTGACAGGGATTAGACTAGAAATAGTAATTAGAAATTGCAAACTGAAATACATGTATAAAAATGCAATAATGAAACCCATTATTTGACTATATATATATATATTTACAAACTTAATGTGAAAGCCAGAAGGCTGCATTGGTATCTTAGTGCCTATATTTGGAAGATAGGAAGAAAAGGTCCAAATGTAAATGGAGACTTTTCTCTGTCTTGCTGGTCCCACTGGGCAGGTTTCTCTCCTCCTGCCAGTCCCTGCAGCTGCTTATAGAAAACCACTTAGAGACTTACTATTAATTGCAATTGTTTGGCCAATGGCTTAGGCATATTATTGACTAGCTCTCATAATTAAATAAACCCATTTCTACTAATCTGTGTATTGCCACCTGGCCATGGTTTACCAGGAATGCCCTGGCATGTTGATCCTTCCGTGGCTACATGGCGTCTCTCTGACTCCTTCTTTCTCTCTGTGTCTTTGTTTGGATTTCCTGCCTGGCTCTATTCTGCCTGGCTACTGGCTGAAATATCTTTATTCATCAACCACTGGGAGAGATACTTATTCACAGCATACAGAAGGACATCCTACTTCACCCAAAGACCAAGATCAAGAAAGAGGAGGAACTGATCTAAATCAAGACAAGTCTGTTAGGACAAGATTGGAGAAAATGAGCTCCTGATGGCCTGGGGTAGGGACATCAGTCCTGACACTCAAGTTTCAAGCCTCTAGATTTCCTGATCCTTTGACCTTGCAGAAGCAGAAGCGAGCCAACTTCTTAGTAAGGGCCAGTAGCCCTTCTTTGCTTGAAGACCCTAGCCTAAATGATCATTTTCCTCTCAGGTAAATTTGTCCACTCACCAAGATCTGCTCTTTTATTCTTCCTGATACGGGGGGGGTTGTGGAATTAAAGGGTGATGAATGGAGGGCTTATTATTCGAGAACCCTCTCCAGGAATAGAATAATTATAAATGATATAAAATGTTTCACATGCAATTGTTTAGAATTTTCACATAACATCATGTTTCCCCATTTGAATGAATATGAAGCTGCATATTCTTTGTGATTTCTTTTATTTTTTGAGACTAGGTAACCCAAGCTGCGTAACCCAAGCTGGCCTTAAATTCGGAATCCTCCTTCATCAGCCCCTCAAATTCTGGGATTATAAGCATATACCAGCATGACACACACCACCATCTAGAATCAATTTAAATTGCTTTTCCTCAGAAAGTGGCAATATACTATTCCCTGTGACACTAAGTCAATTTTAATACTGCTTTGGATGCCTCTGGGATGTACACCGCTCCCTCCTTGCCTAAGCCCAGTGCCCAATAGTTGAGTTGTGATGCTTTCTTACTAAGAATTTCCATGTTTTGTTGACAATTACATGACTTTTTTTTTAAAGCCAGATGTATTCTTTCTGTCTAGAACAGATTCACATGTTTACTTCAGTGGAACAGAAACAAAGCATTAATAATTGTTGCTTTCTCTAAAGCTAGTCATGAAAGCAGGGCAGCTTCAAGAAGTTTTGTTTAGTCATAACATGAAGGCTTTTGTTTGGTTTTCTTTTGCTTGTTTTCTTGAGACAGCATCTCATACTGTAATGCAGGTTTGATACTTGCATTTGCTACATAGGTCAAACTAGCTCTATACTCAAAGTGATCCTCTTGACTTAGCCTCTGAGTAGTGGGGTTATTTTTTAATAAGATCTTTTTGTTGGCTTGAGAACTGTTCAGTAGTTTAGTGTATAGTCTTACTATAAGGAGTATATACACATACAAGTATGAACTAATTTTGTTAAGGTATAATTCTATTAAGAACTATATCCCATGCCTATTTTAGAAAGTGAAATATAGCAAACAAATAATCAAGTGTGGCTGGTCTTTAAAACAATCAATATATAGGAATCATCAAACTTTTTATTTGAGATAGGGTCTCACTATGGAGCTTAGTTCTTGAACTCATGATCTTCCTGCTGCAGGCTTTCCAGTGCTGAGACTACAGGTGTGTGACATCATGCATGGCTTAAATTTTTGAGGCTACCAAAAGGAAAAGAAATGTAAGCAATAGATTGCATAGTGAACGTCAGTGGAATTAATTCTTAGAAACAGATGGACTATAACTAGTGTCCAGTGGGGTTATGGCATTAACTTATAGCTGGTGCAAATAACGAGAGTTTCCTTCATTTTATCAGGGCCAGACTTCTCTTCTCACACAACTGAGATTCTATTGAGCTTTCATAGAAGAATCAAAGTGAAATTCAGGACAACCAAGAACCATTCTAAGAATTCTGTAGCCTGGGCAGTGAGGGTTGAGATAAGATGTATACATAAGTTCTTGGTGAACCAAGAAGAGCACGAAGATGAGGGAGCAGAAATGCATGACAGACACTCCATCTTGGGTTCATATAGGGAACTCTTTTTTTTTCCATATTCTTTTATTTTTCATTCAAAAATTTACACTTCCTCCCCTTCTCCCAGTTCCCTCCCACTACCCCTCTTCCCTCCCCCTGCTTCCTTAAGAGGGGGCAGGGTATCCTGCCCTGTGGGAAGCCCAAGGCCCTCCCCCCTCCATCCCGACCTAGGAAGGTGTGCATCCATATAGACTATGTTCCCAAAAAGCCAATACATGCAGAAGAGATAGGTCCCAGTGCCATTATCATTGGCTTCTCAGTCAGCCCCCATTGGCAGCCACATTCAGAGATTCCGGTTTGATCATATGCTCATTCAGTCCTGGTCCAGCTGGATTTGGTGAGCTCCCATTAGATCAGGCACACTGTCACAGTTGGTGGACCAGCCCCTCACGGTCCTGACTTCCTTGCTCATCTTCTCCCACCTTCTGCTCTTTGACTGGACCTTGGGAGCTCAGTCCATTGCTCTGATGTGAATGTGGGTCTCTGTCTCTATCTCCATCCATTGGATGAAATTTCTATGGTGAAGATCAAGATATTCATCAATGTGCCTATGGGACAAGGCTAGTTCAGGCACCCTCTCCTCTGCTGCCCAGGTACCTAGTTGGGGACATCCCCATGGACACCTGGGATCCACTCTAGAGCCAATTCTCTTGCCAGTCCTAAAATGACTCCCTTAATGTGGATATCTTATTCCCTTCTCCAATATCCACCCTTCCTCCATCTCCACCCTCCCACTCCCCCAAGCTCTCCCCAGTCCTTCCCTTCTCCCTTCTTCTTCCCCCTCTCCCCTTCTCTCACCCCCACTCCCACCCCTACCTCCACCCCTATCCCCGCTCAGGTGCTTCCAACTTTTGACCGGCGATCTTGTTTGCTTCCAATTTCCAGGAGGATCTATATATGTTTTTCTTTGGGTTCACCTTGCTCTTTGGCTTCTCTAGGCTTGTGAGCTATAAGCTTAATGTCCTTTGTTTATGGCTAGGGTCCACTAATGAGTGAGTACATACCATAATCATCTTTTTGGGTTTGGGTTATCTCACTAAGGATAGTGTTTTCTATTTCCATCCATTTGCATGCAAAATTCAAGATGTCATTGTTTTTT
>PVIU01027130.1:0-21020 GCA_004026605.1 Ondatra zibethicus | reverse complement strand
CCCCCCCCCACAGGCTTGCACAGCCCCCCTGGCCCTGCATCCTGCATCTTGCCCTTTGAACTTGATAGGCAATGTTGCCTTTGCTGGCAAGAACTGTTCCTGATGGTCACATTCCTGCTTCCCAGCTCAGTGAGCAGCCTCCAAGCAGCTACACCTCCAGTCAGCCTCATTGATTTTTCTGCTTTGTTAGATTTCTGAGAGGCTCTTCAGTGAATCCTGGCAGTTCACTTGGGAGCTGTTAAGAGGCATTGTCTCTGCTCTGGGTTTTGTTTTTTACCCTTCCTGGGGTTTCAGTTTGGCTTTTTTTCTTGTTGTTTTGTTTTGTTTTTTGTTTTGGGACAGAGTCGCAAACTCTCTGTGCAGCTAAGAATGACCTCCTCGGCCGGGCAGTGGTGGCGCAGGCCTTTAATTCCAGCACTCGGGAGGCAGAGGCAGGCAGATCTCTGTGAGTTCAAGGCCAGCCTGGTGTACAAGAGCTAGTTCCAGGACAGGCTCCAAAGCTACAGAGAAACCCTGTCTCGAAAAACCAAAAAAAAAAAAAGAATGACCTCCTCTACTCTGCCTCCACCTCCCCAGTGCCGGAATTGTAGGCGCTACCACCCCAGTTTATGAGGTGCTGAGGGGCTGAACCTTGAGCCTTGTGCATGCTAAGGGGGTACTCTACTGGCTGAACTACATCTACTGCCCTGTCCTGGCTCTTATTAGAGACCTGGTCTCCACAGAGAATACCTGCCAAGATTACATGGATTTCATGTCTTTGAAATTATTTCATGTTTCATTTTCTCTATCATGTCTGACTTGGTCTAAAATTCTCATTCTGTAAACCAGTGTGACAGGCCATACTCAACAGAATAACTGAAAGAAAGAAATTAGATGCTGCATTTAAAGGGTTACTTCATATGAAATGTTCAGTGAGTATAAGGGATTATTACTGAAAATCTTTTTTTTGCCAGGCGGTGATGGCGCACACCTTTAATACCAGCACTCAGGAGGCAGAGGCAGGCGGATCTCTGTGAGTTGAAGGCCAGCCTGGTCTACAAGAGATAGTTCCAGGACAGCCAATGCTCAGAGAAACCCTGTCTTGAAAAGAAGAAGAAGAAGAAGAAGAAGAAGAAGAAGAAGAAGAAGAAGAAGAAGAAGAAGAAGAAGAAGAAGAAGAAAAAAAAAAGGAAAAAATCTTTTTTTTCTATTGATGTGGGATTTCCCTCTGTATGCTGTGATCACCATTAATGAATATTAATGAATAAAGAAACTGCCTTGGCCTGTTGATAGAGCAGAACTTAGGTAGGCAGGGAAAACTAAACAGAACGCTGGAGCCAGACAGAATTTTACCCGGTAAACCATAGCCACGTGGCGATACACAGATTACTAGAAATGGGTTAAATTCAGATGTAAGAGCCAATAAGAAGCTAGAGCCAAGCAGTGATTTAATTAATACAGTATCTGTGTGGTTATTTTGGAGCTAAGCAGCCACACCTGGCAAAAATCTTTTCTTAATTTTTTTTTTTTTTTTAGTTTATTGTGCTTGTGAATGTGCAAACACAGCCTCAAGCGTGTAGAGGTCAGAGAGCAACTTTTGCTTGTTTGGGGGTTTTGTTTTTTGTTTTGGTGTCCAGACAGGGTTTCTCTGTATAACCATCCTGACTATCCTGGTACTCACTTTGTAGACCAGGCTGGCCTCGAACTCACTGAGATCTGCCTGCCTCTGCCTCCCAAGTGCTGAAATTAAAGGCGTGTGCCACCACCGCCCGGCTTGTTATTGCAATTCTTGCAAAGAATGGGCCCCCTGAGGTTTGATCTCCTGTATGATGTGAACTCCTGAAAGGAAGCTGCATTTGCAGACTGACTGATAGAACTCCAGTACTTAGAGATGCTACATTGCTGGTTCCAGAGGTTAGCTGCCTTAACTGGGGCCAGCTCTAGCCCTCTGGAACAGTCATTTCTGTTCCACCTCTGTGACTAATAGATAGCCTTTTCAAACCAAAAAGCTCAGAAAGCGCCTCAGGCCTAGAGAAAAATATTTGGGTGGAAACTTCACCTCAGCCCCTGGCATCCGTATACACAGAGTCTGGAATGTTCGGGCGGAAGCTCCACCCCAAGCCCACTCCATCATCTCTCTCCAAACATTGCTGCATCTCAGAGAGTCCACCAAATGATGACCCCTCTCCTAGAGATGCTCAAGATCACTCCCACGGGGTATTTAAACTGCCCCCCAGAAAACAGATGTGTGGTTTTCTGGGCTTCCTTCCCAGTCAGTCTCCTCTCTGGGGGAGGGGAGGGGCTGGAAAATCATCCAGGAGCGTTTTATCCATTAAACCTGGGCTTTTTCTAATTCGGTTTGATTTGTTTTGATTTGGATTGTTGGCATCAGCGGCGAGGCTTATCAGGATACAGAAACTTTTCAAAAAACTACCCCCCCCTTGGGGCTGGAGAGATGGCTCAGAGGTTAAGAGCATTGCCTGCTCTTCTAAAGGTCCTGAGTTCAATTCCCAGCAACCACATGGTGGCTCACAACCATCTGTAATGGGGTCTGGTGCCCTCTTCTGGCCTGCAGGCATACACACAGACAGAATATTGTATACCTAATAAATAAATAAATATTTAAAAAAAAAAAAACTACCCCCATTTCTCTGTACCTGCCTCTCTGATGAACCCACAAGTGAATTTTAGACTTGCCTTGATTTATGCTTCCATGTTGGAACATGGAATTTAGGATAACCTTAATCTGTGTTCCCAGACCATGGCCGCTCAAAATGATTCCAGAATAAACTATCTCTTATTGCCTTTAAGATGAGAGCTGTGATTTTTTTTTTTAAAGCCCCGGGAGGAACCCGGGGCCTCAAGTGCATTCAAAGTGTCGATGATCAATGTGTCCTGCAATTCACATTAATTCTCGCAGCTAGCTGCGTTCTTCATCGACCCACGAGCCGAGTGATCCGCCGCTAAGAGTCGTAAGGGAGCTGTGATTTTTTAAAATCAAGAACAGAATAAGAACAATCAAAAAGAGCCCGGCAGTGGTGGTGCACACCTTTAATCCCAGCACTCCGGAGGCAGAGGCAGATGGGTCTCTGTGAGTTCATGGACAGCCTGGTCTACAGACCTAGTTCCTGGACAGCTAGGACTGTTTCACAGAGAAACCCTGTCTCGAAAAAGAAAAAAAAAAATCAAAATTAATTTCAAGTTATATGTGGTGATGCATGCCTGTAATTCTAGCATGAGGATCCTGAGGCCTGTTATGCCTGGATCCATGAAGTCCCCCCAAATCCAACAAGGAGACTGAGTCCTATATGTAAAAGCAAAGAGCCTTTATTTTATACAAGTTTGCAAACTTGATCTCTCGGCATGTCCACCGTATTGGAATAATCGGAGAGTCCCAAGCTCAGTTAGAGTTGGGTTTTTATAGTAGTAAAGGTGGTGGGGGTGAGAGATTTCTAAGGTTCAGGACCCCTGATTGGCTGACATTTGCCTAGGGGTGCCCTGGTGAGTGTTGCTGGCAGGTGATCCTATCTACAGCAGTTGGAACAGTTAACTATTTCCTTTAGATGGTCTGTTCTTAGGTGATGCCTGGGTAATCTCAGTTTATGGTCCTTCCTGCAACCAGGTATTGCCTCAGGGTAAACTACTGAGACTCAGGCCTCTATTAAACTTATCAATGGCTGAGTCCTACACTGGCAGGTGATAATGGTTGGAAGTTAAGAACTTCCTTTGGGTGGTCTGTTCCTGTTAAGCTTATCATGACTGGCTGAGTCCTACAGGGACTAAGGGATTTATTACAAGATTTATTAATGCCATGCATAGACAGAGAGAGGGTCAGCAGCATTGTGGGGGCTCTGAGGAGTGTTCAGGTCCCAGCATCAGTGACCGACATCATGGCAGGGTCTCTGAAGAGAATCAGAGATCCCGAGGCAGATGCAGGAACCTCCTCTGGTCCTTTCTGAGAAAGAGGAGGTCCACAGCTTGAGCCGGCAGTCAGACTATGTGATGCCCAGGCAGGGAGGGGCCGGATGAGTGTGATCCTCCATCCTCACCTCACTTTCCAGGGGAGAAATCCCATCTTCAGGTCCTAGTAGGTGCCTGTCAATAACTCAGACCAGGAGGAGGACTAAGTTAAGCGATGGCTGGATCCTAACACTGTGTTCTAACATTGGGAGGTGGAGGCAGGAGAATAAGGAGTTCAAGGACATAGCAAGACCCTGTCTCAAAAAGATGTAAAAATAAAATAAAAATAATTCCAAACAGCTCAGATCCGTGGTTTTCTCTACAAAGAGTGGAGAGGCCCCATTCTTCTGAGACCCCTGCTCCTCTGAGATGATTCCCCCTTGTCTTTATTATGTCAATTACCAGCCCGTAGAGACCCAGATCCTCCTTCCTGCCCCCGCTGTTCTCTAGAGTCTCGGACCCCGATTTCTGCATCACAGACCTCCAAAGAGCAAGTGAAACAAAGACTCAGCTCCCTCTGAGGGAATGAGGAAGGAATTGAAGAGGAAAGGAAGGCTTGCCCTGGAAGCTGGGAGCTGTGACTGGATGGAAAAGGTTCAGGCCTGTCTTCTGCCTCCTCCAAGGCTGGAAGCCAAGGAATCAGGCGCCAAGGGCCAAGAGGAACCCAGCTCCTCTGGCTCCTCTTCAGCTTTGTTTTCCTGTTTCACCCCCACCCCTTTGAGGAGCTGATTTGCCATCATCATCTCTCTCTCTCTCTCTCTCTCTCTCTCTCTCTCTCTGTTTCTCCCTCCCTCCCTCCCCTGCTGATCACTTTCTCTCTCTGGAGTCTTTAATTGCACATGGATAAGCAGCCTGCTGAGAATTTGGCACTCTCTACAGCCCAAGGGCCTTTTGATGGAATGGAGGTGGGGAAATTCCGGGTTGTGACCCCAGAATTGCAGTCCACCTCCTGTCGTCCTCATTTCCACGTTCAGGGAGCAAAGTCTAAAGCCAACTAACAAAGTGGAATTTTAACTTTCACCCGTTGCCCTGAAAAAGTCTAAACACTGGAGCCTACCTTAGTCAACCAAGAGAAATTAGTTGGGCCATCTCCAAAAAAAAGACAGTTCCTAATCTTTCCCATTTCAAACCTTCCTCAAACAACTCTGAGGTCTCAGGGAAACCCCCAGCTGAATCTCCTCCTTAAACACTGGTCCATGTGTTGGTAGGGTGTGTGGACCTGGGCCTGGGGCCACAGCGAAGCTTGGGATGTGCTTGATACAGGCAGGATGGCAAGCTGTGAGCCCTGGTTGCCATGGAGATGCTGGCACAGCTTGGACCCATCTACAATTGAGAAGCAGCTTCTTTTTTTTAAAAGGGGAGGAGGAACTTGATGCTTGAGAGTCAGCTCAGTTTAAGGGACCTGGAGAGGTGGCCTCTAGGCCTGCAGCCCTAACAGCTGGGGTGTGGCCTCCTGTGGAGCAAATCTTCAATGCCCAGTTGCCACCCCCACCACCAAGCAAGGGCTGCTACAAGAGACCTGATACAGTGGAAAAACCCAGAAGCCGGAGACTAGCAGCAGAGCCACACCCCAAGGCCAGGGAGAAAAGCCTGGGCGTGCAGATTCACAAGGGAAAGCCCAAGCCTGGGTCTGAAAATCTGGCTTCTGAATCACCACCACAGACAAGAGTACCTCACTTCCCTTCTCTGGGCCCCCTGAATTAATAATGTCCTCTCTGGGGGCCAAGTGAAGCAGAGCCACAAGTCCCTCTGATTCAGTAAGTACAGACATGTCCAGGCTGTGAAGACCTATGAAGCGTCTGTCTCATGACTGCAACTGGGGGATGAAGGACCTTCGGATGTGCTTGGATTTAGCCTTGTGCTGCAAGCATTTGCACCAAAGGCAGGGCTTGGCCCTACACGCATGTGGGTCGTGCAAAATTCAGGAGGTGCCAGGAAAGGGAGGCTGACTGGATGACCTCAAAGTGCCCTTGTGGTCTGGTGAGCTGCCTGTACCTTCCTGCCACCGCCCTGGGTAATTCTGCTGGGCAGGACTGGTCACCTTTGCCACTGGATATCTAGTGAGCAAAGGGCAACTGTTTCCCTACTATCTATCGTCCCGGGCTGCTAGGCAGGAGAGTCCAGGCAGTGACGCTGGCTGAGGAAAGCTAGTAGAGAAGTTTGAAATGCATGTGGTGCGTGATCTAAAGCCGTTAAATACTCTGTGCTTTGGTAATATTATTAGTACAACGTCCCACACTCCTATTCTGGTTTTGGAAGGTCTCTGGATTAGGGTCAAAATGCTTTGACAGTATATGGGGGGTGGGGGACTATGGATGTGTCGCAGGTGATAGAGTGCCTTCAGACATACACAAAGACCAGTGATTCATTGATAGTGCTACATAAACCAGGCCTGGGGGTGCACACCTGCAATCCTAGCACTCACCGCGTGGAAGCAGCAGAATCAGAAATTCAAGGTCATTCATGGTTACATAACAGAGTTCAGGGTCAGCCTGGGATAAATTAGACCCTGTCTCGGTACAAAACATAAATAAATAAGAATGCATGGGAAAACTATCATGAGCCACACACAAATAAAGGACAAAGTGAATCTAATTCGGTTACAGACAGAGCCTTTTCCTGTTAGCCCCGCCACAGCCAGAGGTCTCTGCTGTAGGCACTGGGGAGCTTCCCTTTAGGCCTCAAAGCAGAACCAGAGACCCCCCCCAAAAAAGGTTAGACTGCCTTCTAGGGCAGAAGACCTCTGAGCATGCTCAAGGAACAGGGCAGAGAGCTTTGCTTCACGTCCAGTTAGAACCTGCTTTGGGAGATGTGACCACATAAGTGTTGTGTAAACAGTTTAAAGCAAAAGCAGCCAGCAGCGTTGCAGCGCAGTCCTTGTCCCTTCCCCTTTCAGCCCCAGGAAATGACAAATAGACCTCTACGACTGTATTCAGACTTTTAATTGGATTGGCTCCACCCGGTATTTCTCAATAGTTTACCCATGTTTCTTTGAGCCAAGACTCCGAATATAATTCTCCATTTTGTAGGAGAAGGTTAAAACAATCTGTACAGAGTTCAAAGAATGATAGGTTCTTATCAGAAGTCTCTCTCCACCCCCACCCCATAGCCCAACTGACCTCAAATTCACTGCAAAGCTCAGATTGCCTTTGAACTCCTGATCCTCTTGTCTCCATCTCCCAAATGCTGGGCTGTGGATATGCACCACCATGCCTGCTCCTGAACACAGGCCTCTAGACACCCGCCCCCACCCTGCCAGTGCCTCCCCTTCAGCAAACTGAGCAGTCCACTCATCTTTCGTAAGCCATGTCACCCAAAGCAGCAGCAGAAGGAAAGACTGTTACAGGGTTCAGGACCCTCCTTGACATCTTTTGCTATGGGACCCCACACTGGGGACTAGTGGGGCTTGGGACTCCCTCTGCAGCACTGACCTCAATTTGAAAGTCACTTCCTGTGGCGATCTTTATCTGGGGCCTGCCAACGGGACACCCCTATTCTCCCAGGAAGAGTGGAGAGCAAAGGACACCGTTGTCCCTTCTCCCCAGGGTAAGACCTGGTTGGAGAGGCATGGAGTCCCTAAGATGGAGTCTCTTAGGGAACCTCAGAGAGAATAATGAAAAGTCCAGTCCAATAGGAAACAGAGGCACCATTTAGCACTGGCCTAGAAGAGCAGAGGGGAGGGGGGAGGAGAAGGTGTTAGGATCCTAGGAGACATCATCCAGACCCCAGGAGGTGGCACCACAAAAGCCTGAGAAGCTGGGGCGGAGTCTTCAGATTTCACCCCCTCATCTGGGGTGAATGGGCTGGGGACTGGGGGAGGGGGTGTGACACAAAGCAGTTTCTCAGGGCAGGTGTCACTGTCTTAAGAGAGAGAGAGAGAAGGAGAGAGGGAGAGAGAGGAACCTCTACTTTGGCACGTACACAGCACTTCCCAGCAGGTCAAGGACACAGGCACATGAGGTCCTCTGCGTCTTGGGCTCTGCATCTCAGGAGAGCCATCGGCCCTGCAGTCATGGACAAGGTGAAAACAGGCAGACCGGCAGTGAGTGTTCAGAGGGGCTGTCGGGTGTGGAGGGTCCTGGATAGATGTGGCTACAGGCCTCCTCCGTGTCCTCACGTGTCCTCTGCATGTGTGTTGTGTGTATGGTCACCAAACAAAGCACCCTCTTTCCAACGGCCTTTCAGACACCTTGCTTTCACCCTGTCTTTCCCATTCTCTAGAAACTTCAGTGACTTCCGACCACCAAAACCCAAATCAAAGAAACATACCTAATGTCCTAGCCTGACATCGGACGCTAAAGACGTCCTGACACGCCTTCTAGCTTGTGGTCTGAGCATTGCTTCATCCCTTTTTCTCCCCTTTCTCAATGCTTAATCCACACAGTTGAAATCCTTTTTTCACCCAGCTCTGAAGCTGCCTCTTCCAGAAAGCCTTCTCTGGTTTCGTGGTTCAGATGACCTCAGCTGGTGCTTTCTCCTCTGCTACTGTGATACTATTTTGCTTTGCTTGCCTTTGTTTGCTTGTTTTATAGACCAAGTCTACAAAACAGCCCAGGCCAGCCTTGAACTCACTATGTAGCCAAGGCTAGCCTTGAATTTCTGATCCTCCTGCCTGTACCTCCCTAGTGCTGGGATCACAGGTAAGTAAACCACCAAGACTGGCTTCCATCTTGGAATTTTACTACTGAGGAGGATGTTGTCAGCACCTCTATCTCAGTCTTAGAAGGCAAAGCTTGCTATTTTGTACAGGTTGGTCTTGAACTCATGAGCCTAAACTATCTTCCTAGCTTCTTCTATTCTTCATGAGTAACTGGGTACTATGAGTATGTGCCACAGCTGACTGTCTTGCTCATTTTGTATCCCTGGCACTTAATATGGCCCCTTTACATAGCAGGCCTTTAATGCAAAATAAAATTTGTTAAACAGAAACTATCTGTGCCAGGGCTATGGAGATGGATGGGAAAGCTCCTTTTCACTAGTTCACAGAGTTTGGTAACAGAGAGAGATGCCCAAACACATGAGCTGATTTTTAAAAAAAAAAAATTTTTTTTTTGAGACAGATTTGATGCCTTTATAGCTTTGATGCCTGTCCTGGAACTAGCTCTTGTAGACCAAGCTGACCTTGAACTCACAGAGATCCGCCTGCCTCTGCCTCCCGAGTTCCGGGGATGAAGGGCGCGCGCCGCCGCTACCACTCTACTGACAAGAGTCAATGCAAAGTTCAAGGAACAGAACTTGGTCTCTGACTATGTGGGCTTGGGAAGTCAGGTCTGGTGACAAGGGAGAGGATATTCAGGTAGAGGGAATTGCCTGGGTGGAAGACTGGAAATGGGACAGTGCATGATACATTCGAGGGGTGTGAGTTGTGGGGCGGTGCGCGATACATGTGTGAGGGAGTGCAGCGGTGTGTGATACACTTGAGGGATGGGGGAGTGGCCCTGAACCTGGCACACAGAAAGTACAAAGGAAGGTAGGAGATAAGGTCAGAGAGGGCTATAGGTCCTGCATTTTGCAGGACCTGATGTGTGGTCCAAGAATTAGACTTTGATCCTGGAAGCAATGGGGAGCCATTGAGAGCTCTCAAGGACTCACTGGAGACCTTTGGAACACCAATGGAAGAGAGACACCGTACCGTTTTGGGTGGGCACCATCCTTTGGCTAAGCCTATCTTAAGAAAAACCTCACAGTACATGCTGGGTACCAGCTGTTCTTTGAGCCCAGACAGTACCTGAGCCAAAGGATTTCTTTGTAGATTTTCCCTTTAAAGAGACTGTACCCAAAGAAGAGCTGGCGGGGCTCAGGCAGCGCTCTGCCCTGTGACAGGTTTCCTGAACCATTTTATGAGTTCCACAGTCTACAATATAGACCATATAAGTCACATTTCTCCAGGCAAGCAGAAGCAACAGCAGAGCGCACAGATTCATTGTGAGGGCTTGGTCACTTGATTGTGGGGGCTGAGAAATTCCACCATCTGCCACCTCCAAGCTGGAGACTCAGGAAAGCTGGTGACTTAAGGTCCTGTCCAATCTGAAAATCAGAACCAAGATAGTATCAGCCCAGGGGGAGTCACTGCTGAAGCAGGCAGATAGGCAGAGACACCCAGGGCCACCTATGTGGCTCTTGCACCTAAGACTGGCTTAAACCCCCTGGGTAGTTTCTTGTTCTATGCAGGGTTTTGTGAGCATAAGGCCTTGGAGAGAGAAACACAGGCTTTGAGTCAGTGAGTGCCAGGTTAAAGTCCTGGCTGAAATCGTTTAGAAACTGCACAGGCTTGGAAAAGTCAGTACTCTCTCTCTGAGTCCTGGTTTTCTCATCTGGAAAATGGGAATGATCTTGTCTACCTCAAAGAGTCAGAGTGAAGGCAAACAAGGAGACTCCTACCTTTGGCCCCTGCAAGTGGCGTTCTTGTTCATCCTGGAGTCAGAAAGTGGCTGATGTGCCTGGAGGAGGGAGGGCATGCTTGGAGTGGCTGCTGCTGGGTGTCCTGATATAGGGGACTGGAACCTGCCTGAGCTACCTTCACAAGTCTTTCCTGTGAGGCTCTCAGCCCCAATCCACTCTTGGCTTTCAGTCATTCTCCTCCTTCCAACTGGGACATATTTAACAAGCTGACAGGTCCCATCCTTGACTGAATAAGGACATTGTCCCACAAGCCTAGACACCTGAGTTATTGTTGAAAGCTGCCCTGCCCCTAGTTACCCTGGGACAACCTGTGCCCCACTCCTCATCTGTGTTTGTGGTCTCTGGGCATCTAACAGTATCTAGAATCAACTAAACAGATGGCCTGGTTTTCTGGAAGCAGGATAAATTTTCCCTTCGCAGGCCAGAACCCCACAACTATGAGTCTTTCTGGAAGCTGGCTGGTTTTTCGAGACAGGGTTTCTCTGTAGCTTTGGAGTGATGGGGGAAGAGCCACTAGCCAATCACATCAAGTTGGGGCGTGGCTACTGGGACCCCAGGTAGAAAATCGGGAGAACTCAGGTATGCTCTCTCTCCATGCGGTGTCCGCCAGAGGGACTGGATCGCGACTTTGGTAGAGTGAGCTCCCCTTTTTCCTTTCATTAAAAATACCCGTTTCTATTGAGCTTGCTTGGTTATTGATTTGTGCCGACTTGATAATTCGTCATCATTGGAGCCTGTCCTGGAACTAGCTCTTGTAGACCAGGCTGGCCTCGAACTCACAGAGATCTGCCTGCCTCTGCCTCCCGAGTGCTGGGATTAAAGGCGTGCGCCACCACCGCCCGGCTATAATTCGCAAATTCTTGAATTTCCTTGAAGGGAGGTGTTCACTGAAGATGAAGGTATATTAAAATCTTGAACAGTATTTGAAGGGCTTCTGGTTTGGGGGCACTAGAGCTGCAGCGGGCACTAACTCCCAGAGAGGAGCTGCCCTCTGCCTGTCTTACATCTGGTGCTGTCGGTCCATTGTGACATCTTTTATAATAAGCGGAGTGTGGCCAGGGCCAGGACACTTGCCTTGCACACACAAAGGCCGGGGTTTGATCCTCAGCAGAGCACAATTGAAATAAAATATTAAAAAGTCACAACAATTGGACCTGGAGAGGTGACTCTGCCATTAAGACCACAAAAGCTTGTAACTCCAGATCCAGGGGATTCAACATCCTTTTCTGGCCTTCACAGAGCCTCCCTCCCCTATATACAATAATTAAAATTATTTTTTTAAAGATTTATTTATTTATTATATATACAGCGTTCTGCCTGCATGTATGCCTTCATGCCATAAGAAGGCACCAGATCTCATTATAGATGGTTGTGAGCCACCATGTGGTTGCTGGGAATTGAACTCAGGACCTCTGGAAGAGGAGCCAGTGCTCTTAACCTCTGAGCCATCTCTCCAGCCCTAAAATTAATTTTTTAAAAGTCAGAACAAGAGAAATGAAATTCAACTTTTAAAATAAACAATAAAGGTGTGTCTTGGCCTGGAGGGATGGCTCAGCCGTTAAAGGCTAGGCTCACAACCAAAAATATAAGAGTTCGGCTCCTAGCACCCATGGCTGTCCCTCCATGGTACAAAAAAAAAAGAAAGAAAAAGAAAAAAGAAAAAAAAAAGAGGTGTGTTGCTGGGCGGTGGTGGCGCACGCCTTTAATCCCAGCACTTGGGAGGCAGAGGCAGAGGCAGGCGGACCTCTGTGAGTTCGAGGCCAGCCTGGTGTACAAGAGCTAGTTCCAGGACAGGCTCCAAAGCCACAGAGAAACCCTGTCTCGAAAAACCAAAAAGAGAGAGAGAGAGAGAGAGAGAGAGAGAGAGAATAATTTGCGAATTATATTTTACATCCTGTCCCAGTGGTGGACTACCTGAAGATTCACACGATGAGGGGGAAGCTGGGCGAGGAGTAGGAACCGGTAATAAGTAAAGGTCTATAGAAAACAGTTTAAAGCCTGAGGGGGTGTGAAAACCAGCCAGGGCGCAGATGCTGTTTGGTAAGGCTGAAACACGAATGCCTGTGGGATGGGGTGGTAAGGTGCAGACATGGACTTCAACTGACCCGAGTGACTCGCAAGCCCTCAGAAGCTGGGGCCCCTCTTGGCTTGGCACTTGGAAGTGTGGTAGCCGGAGAAAGACCCGCTGCAGTGATGGCATGTGCTTTCCCTCAGTGTTTACTGAGGGCCTGCTGAATGCCAGAAAGGGCTGGGAACAGCAATGGACAAAGTGACCAGGGTTTCCCTGAGTCCCACAAGTTTTACGGAAAAGGAAGCTGGGATCGATGCATTTCGGGATCCTGGTTCCGAGGCTGCGGACCATGTGAGTTTGGCAGTTCCTGGACTTGTGGCGGCACACGTGGGGCCGTGGGGCTGCGCGCGCTGCCCTAGTCTCAGCGGGGCCCCGCCCAGCTGGACGCCAGTCCCCGGCCTAGCGTACACGTGGGTTCCCGCACGTCCGCTGGGCTCCCACCTTGACGTCAGCCCCGAGCTTCCATATAAGGCCCCGCCCGCGCGCAGCTCGGTGTGCTGGAGACTCTGTCGCCGAACTCAGGCCACGCTGCTGTGCGCCAGAAGCTGCTCATCGTGCACTAGCGGTATGGTTGAGTCCCACGCTGCTCGCACGGGAGCTCCCTACTCGGGGTGGAGGTACAGGGTCCACAGGCCTGGGCAGTGGTCCGCACGCGTGGGCTACTGCGCTCTAGGGAACGGAGCAGGCGACCGCACCCTGCCTGCGGCGGCGAGCCTGATAGCTGGGGTGACTGGCCTGAAGGGTGGGTTTAAGGCTTAAGAGCAGCTTGAGGTCCGGCTGCTCTAGCCCTTAGGGATCGAAAAAGCCTCAGCACGTCCGGGTGGGTACTTGTGAGAAGCCGTGAGCCATTTCCCTTTGCGTAGGCTTGGTGCAGTGGGTGCTTTCTGCAAATTATGGGGCGCTTTTGGGCCAAATGCAGTATATTACGAGGTTCCTGGTGGGTCTAGGGATCGCGCTAAGCCGTGTACGGAGATAGAGCAGGAAGAGTCACAGCCCTCTGCACCCCAGACAGAAGGAGGAAACCTGTAGCTGAGAGGTGCGACACCCATAGGGTCCCAGGTGGAAGTAGACGCACCCTATCCAAATGAAGCCCGGAACTGAGGTTCGGGTGAGGCCGGTTCTCTGCAGGAAGAGCTCCCCCTCCCTGCCCTCGGTCTGCAGAAACCCTCTAAGACTGTCTAGAAATAGCAGCGGTTGTAAGGAGACCGGATTACAGCTTGGTGGCCCTGGGCTGCCTGCCCAGAGATCTTGACCGGTCCTTTTGCGTTTTGGAACAATTTCAAAGATAGATGTCGGGCTTGCTGGGGGGAATGTGCCCCTCGTGTTTCTGGGGGCTCCAGGCCTTAGATCCTCCGTAACTGTAAATTTCTCCTAGCGGCTTCATCTTGGGTAACGAGTTTCCGCCTTGGCTGGTGGGTGGTTAAAAGGACCTGGGTCCTGGTATGGGCATTTGAAATCTGACCCTGGCGGCAAGCCTTCCTCACGATGCTTACATGTGCTTTGGGCTCTAATAAGGTCTGAAGTCTGACCCCGAACTGCCTGTTTGGCAGTCTCATCCATGGCCAGCAGCCACTAGACCTATCTTACAACCCTGTTCCGAAATTGCGCACGCGCACCGGCTTGTCCGGCCTGTCAGTCCTATGGTTCCGTGCTGGTCATAAAACTTGTGGGTTCCTGAGCGTGGGGGCGCAAGCCTGCGCATGCGCAGAGCTCAGCACGTTGCTTTGCCTTAGGGTCGCTTCTTGTGGCCGTTATTGGCGCCCTCTGCTCTTGATTTTTGGCACTTCCTGGAGCAACTTGACACCCTACTTACTGTAGGATTGTGGGTGATGAGAAAAGTGGGAGGGCAGTTCTGATCTTGTTCGAGGAGAGGCTATCCCCTGTTGTGGCTAATCAGAATGAGTAAGTCCTCAGGAGGCTACACTTACACGGAGACCTCGGTATTATTTTTCCATTTCAAGGTGAGGACCTGCTGCACGATAAGAGCCAGACCAGACCCCTGGCATTATGGCCACGTTTCCACTTCTGCCCTTTTTAGTCACGTATTATCGTTTAATAGAAAGTAGCCCAAAGGATGCAAAGTAAGGCTGCGACTTGGTGATTATACCTTGAAGAGGCCTCAGTGACACGAAATGTTTCCACCTTAGGTCCCAAAAGCTCCAAAGTCCAAGATGGCAGCCCTCAAGGACCAGCTAATTGTGAATCTCCTTAAGGAAGAACAGGTCCCCCAGAACAAGATTACGGTTGTTGGGGTTGGTGCAGTTGGCATGGCTTGTGCCATCAGTATCCTAATGAAGGTAAGTGGGGGAAGCACCTCTACATTGTCACATCCTATATACTTTAAGGTTCAGGCATTCAATTAAAGGAGCCTGCCTGTGAAACATTTTGCAACACAGTGATACACAAAAAAGGATTATCCAAAGTAACAGTATCAGAGGGTATCAGACCCAGGCCTACTTAAAATGCTCTGCAGTGTTTTATTTTTTTTTTTTATTAAAGATTTATTTATTATGTATACAGTGTTTGTATGCTTGCTCGCCAGATGAGGACAAGAGATCTCATTACAGATGGCTGTGAGCCACCATGTGATCGCTGGGAATTGAACTCAGGACCTCTGGAAGAGCAGTCAGTGCTCTTAACTGCTGAGCCATCTCTCCAGCCCCCTGCTCTGCAGTGTTTTATCATGTCCTACGAACACGAAGAGTCCCTTTAATTATACCTTTTCAGTGCAGGGAGTTGAGTAAACCCAGAGTCTCTCACATGTTAGCTGGGTAACCATTGAACTATATGCCCACTTCTAAAGTAATTTTTTAATTGAAATTTATATGTATATATGGTAAAAATTAAAATCCTACTGAATGGGATACCTTGAACTTCTATCCAAACCGATTGTTCCCTGACTTACAACAGTTTTCCATAGAGGGAAAAAAGTGTATGAGCACACACAAGTCAACATGTGTGAAGGTCGGGGTGACTGGCTTCTCCTACCTTGTGGGTTCTGGAGGTCAGGCACAGCTCATTGGGCTTGTGTGTAGAGTGCTTTCACCCTGTAAACCATCTCAGTCAGCTAAAGGTTAACTGGATGACTTTATAATTGAGTTAGAAAATCTTTTTAGAGACAAGGTAAATGTTCTTGGTTCTCATGTATGTAGCTCAAGCTATCCTCAAACTTGAAGCAATCCTTCTGTCTCATCATCCTGGGTGTTGGGATTATAGGTGTGCAACATCACACCTGGCTTTGAAGAATGTTATATTATTAACTAAAACACAGTTTATATTTTAAAAAATTGACAACTTAACACACACACTTATGTATGTATGTGTGTATATGGGGGAGGGGGTTGAGACAGGGCTTCTCTTTGCAGCTTACAGCCCTGGCTGTCCTGAACCTCATTCTGTAGACCAGATTGGCTCAAACTCAGATCCTCCTGCCTTTGCTTCCTAAAACTTTTGTCTTTTAGGACTTGGCGGATGAGCTTGCCCTTGTTGATGTCATGGAAGACAAGCTGAAGGGAGAGATGATGGATCTCCAGCATGGCAGCCTTTTCCTCAGAACACCAAAAATTGTCTCTAGCAAAGGTTGGTTGGGGCCACCTTCCTTTAGTTCATATTAGACTTTCAAGTTTCAAGTTCTTAGGCCTGCAATCCCACCTCTCCAATTCTTTCACCCACGGCAGGAGGGCAGGCCTTGGGATACAGGTGCACTAGCTCTTAATCCTTGTCAAGGCTCCAATTAAAGAAACCTCGTTTGCACATATATGGAAATCCTCTGAACTAGTAGATAGCAAGTTCTGAATCTACATTGTTTCAAGTGTGTGTTGCTAGGGTGGAGCCCTGGGCCTCTTACAAGTCAGGCAAGTGTTCCAGCTGCTGAGTGGCAGCCCCAGCCAGCCATACTGCACGTGGTTAAATGTTCTTCTGGCCTGCATGTATCACGTGCTAACACAGTGCAGCTGAAGTTCTTTATGTGACCTTTTTATACTTAGCTGACACCAGCCAGGAACCCAGGGTTGAAAGTCTTTGACCTCTTACCTAATAGGCATCTCTCTGGGTCAGCTGCCCTGTGCCACAGGGCCTGCAGGAGCAAATGAGAGTAGAGAGGAAAACGGGGTAGAGAAGACTGCTGGACTCTCAGCAACAATTTAGCAACTGGATGAAAAGAGAAAATGTGCATCATCATGTCTTTAAGGCCAGGCAGAGGTATGTAGTGCATGCCTCAAGAGAGGCAGGGGAGAGAAATACAGACATAAGGAGTTGACAGGATGAGATAACCTGAATTCCTTCCCTCCCATTATGATAAAATGTGGCTAAATGTGCAGTGTGAGAAAGGCATCACTATTACCTTTCCAGTCTTTAAGAGGCCACACTGATAAACAGCATGTCCAAACAGAAGATCTGAACAACATCAACAGGTCTCCGTCTGCTGTGTACAAAGGTTTACGCAACAAGTTTTTGCTGGGTAGGTAAGAGTTCCCTGAAGGAACCTCCATCTCTGGTCTTTTCTCTAGACTATAGCGTGACTGCAAACTCCAAGCTGGTCATCATCACAGCGGGGGCCCGTCAGCAAGAGGGAGAGAGTCGACTCAATCTGGTCCAGCGAAACGTGAACATCTTCAAGTTCATCATTCCCAACGTTGTGAAGTACAGTCCAAATTGCAAGCTGCTTATTGTTTCAAACCCAGGTGAGGCAGTTGCGTAAGCAGACACCCTGAACATCTTCAAGTTCATGGCTATGTGTGTATATGCATTCATTAATTTTCCATAGAGTTGTGTTTTTATAAAGTAGTTCATCTAAAACATTAAATGCCTCTGAATGTAGCTGCAAAGTTTCTCACTCGTGATCTTGGAGAAGTAACTGAGTAATTCTATCTTAATTGGTGCAGTGTTTTAAATAATACTTTGAATAATTGGACATGAGTTATATAGTAAAGATGCTAACAAAAATACGGAATCTGTCTTTAACAGTGTCAAAATCATGTCCTGTAGTCTTGTTATCTAATTTTTTTTTTTGTAGTGGATATCTTGACCTACGTGGCCTGGAAAATAAGTGGCTTTCCCAAAAACCGAGTAATTGGGAGTGGCTGCAATCTGGATTCAGCTCGGTTCCGTTATCTGATGGGAGAAAGGCTGGGTGTTCACCCACTAAGCTGTCATGGATGGGTCCTGGGGGAGCATGGGGACTCCAGTGGTAAGTCTCTAATATCAGTTCATTTCCTCATTTTGAAAACGAAAAGATAGTACAAAACATCTAAGCATTTCTTTACTGAATAAGAGTCTTGAACTTGTGCTGGGGAGATGGCATAGAGATTAAAAGCACTGGCTGCTCTTCCAGCAACCACACGACAGCTCCCAACCATCTATAATGAGATCTGATGCCCTATTCTGGTGTGTAGGCAAACAGGCAGATTTTAATATTTTGAGGTAGGGTCTTTCTTCTGAAGCCCAGGCTGGCTTGGAACTTAGCAGTCCAGCCTTTGTCTGTTGACTGGGAGTTTCTGTCATGAGCCACCATGGCCTGCCTGTCCATTCATTCATTTGTTCATTCATCTTGATGCTGGCGATTGAACCCAGGATCCTCACATGTACTAAGCATACACTCTACTGAGCTAGGCCCTCAGCTCCTGGACATGTTAACCATGGTTCTTAGGATAACTTCAGTTATTTACTTCATTCAGCCGTTTAAACTTGACTTCAATCACCTGAAGATCAGCCAGGTCCAGTGAGGGGAAACCCTGTTAGGTTGCAGTTGAGCTGGTTATGTTTATGTGATCCTCAGATTCTTATGCCAGAGAAATCAATCCCCTTTCTAGTGTGAACGTGCACATAGCCCGCATGTTTCAGTAGGTTAGGAAAGGAGGTTAGAATCTGCAGTTCTTGCTTCTATGTGCTCTAAAAGTCAAAGCTTTGGTAATCTTGACCATCTTTGAAAAGATGAGGGTAGAAAGGTGGCTCGGGGTGGGGGCATACTTACTGTTCTGTGCTGTTGTGTGGAAACAGTGGTGTAAGCTTCTTGTTTCTTGCAGTGCCTGTGTGGAGTGGCGTAAATGTTGCTGGTGTCTCCCTGAAGAATCTGAACCCAGAACTGGGCACCGATGCAGACAAGGAGCAGTGGAAGGAGGTTCACAAGCAGGTGGTTGACAGGTAAGAGGCTGAAAGTGTGTCTCTCTGGAAGGTTATGATTTTTGAAAGAATTTCATTTGATTGCTTTTTAATCATATAAACAAAAAGACTAAAATAAAAGCAGCACCAAATACAGGTAGGAAGTAGCTGACACTGGTTAATTGACATTTCCCATCCTCCCATTCCCTTGATGGGAATGTAAGGTGTTCCATCGCCACGGAACCTAGTTCAGCACTTATACAGCTGAAAATGGATTTACCACGCACAAAATGACCTTATAAAGCAAGGCCAAACAAGTTCTACCCTCCACAGTACTTTAATTCACTCTTATAGAGCTCTTTATAAGATGTACTTATGTGTATGGGTGTTCTGCCTGCCTGTCTGTACCGCATGCATGCAGTATTCGTGTAGCCCAGAAGAGGGCACAGGATTCCTTGGAACTGAAGTTACAAACCTGGGTCCTGAAGAGCTAGCTGCCAGTCCTCTTAACTGCCGAGCTACCTCTGCAGCCCCCAGAGACAGGATTTTTGTAACAGAAATTATTTTATTTATACTAATAGAGGCACAGTCAACTTCTTTATTTGGATAGTATGGGTATAAGTATACTCTAGATTCTTTCAGTTTGTTTTTGGGGGGTTGTTTTTCTAGACAGTTTCTCTGTATGGCCCTGGCTGGCTTTGAACTCATAGAGATCCACCTGCCTCTGCCTCCCGAGTGTTGGGATTCAAGACATGCACCACTACCTGGCCCTGACTTTGGTTCTTTTTTTTTTTTTTTTTCCGGTTTTTCAAGACAGGGTTTCTCTGTAGCTCTGGAGCCTGTCCTGGAACTAGCTCTTATAGACCAGGCTGGTCTCGAACTCACAGAGATCTGCCTGCCTCTGCCTCCTGAGTGCTGGGATTAAAGGCATGCGCCACCACCACCTGGCCCCTGACTTTGATTCTTAAGTCAATATTAGAAACGCTGCAAGTGAGCTTTGCTTCTCAGTCTGTCTCGCTTGAGACAACCTTGCTTCAACTGTGCTTGCTTCATGGATTTTGTGTTAGTGAGTGACTCTCTGTTGCTTTGATAAGTACCAGGACCAAACCAGTTTCCAAAAGAAAGTTTGTTTTGGGCTCATTGTTCCCAAGGTTAGAGTCCATAGTGGCAGAGCAGAGGTACAGATAGAAGGCCGCAGGCTGTCTCAGCAGCAGCTGAGACCTCATCTCAACAACAGATAGGAAGCAGAGAGCAGAATGGGCTTGTCTTTAAACCCTCAGCCCACCCCCAGCGACATGCTTCCTCCAGCAAGACTGCACCTCCTAATCCTTCCCCAAATAGCTATCAGCTGGGGAGCAGATGTTTGAATGCCCTGTCCTTACGGAGGACATTTCATTCAAGACACCACACATTTTCTTTGAGGTGCTGGGAATGGAACCCAGAGTCTCATGCATCCTAGGAACACATTCTGTCACGGGATACATTTCTGGTCCAATTAGTATTTCACTTTTGTTTTTTTGCCATCAATCCTAGGCTTAGCCTCTGAACCATCTCATCTGCTCCTCCATATTTCCGAGAATCACTAGTTTTGTTGTTGTTTTGACAATGTAATATTCCTTCTATCAATATACAAGACTTAGTCAATTGTGGGGCGGTCAAACATTTTGCCTTACTTTTGCCCTTACTGGCAAAGGTCATGCCTAACTTATAACATGTCTTGGTGGTATTATTTATTGTAATGTGTTTAGTAAGACCTTTATTTTCCTTGTCCTTCCCTACTCTTCTTTACCTTTTCCCATCCTTCCTATTCCACAGCGCCTATGAGGTGATCAAACTGAAAGGTTATACGTCCTGGGCCATTGGCCTCTCTGTGGCCGATTTGGCAGAGAGCATAATGAAGAATCTGAGGCGGGTGCATCCCATTTCCACCATGATTAAGGTAATGGATCTGCAGAGGCATGTGTATTTTACACACTTGTTTTGTGGCCTTGCAGACTAGTGGAAGCCCCCAGTCACTGGCTGAAGTGAAGTAAATTCCTCCATCCCTGCTTTTCTTTTGGAAAGAAATAGCTGACATGTGGAATTAATGTCCCGTCAGCGCTGAAGGTATCTAAGTTACACTGGTCAGGTGTTACAGAAATTGGCAAGTGTAATTTATTGTATACGATAGTAAGACTTGGGTTTTGTTTTATGTTTTTGGTTTGCTTTGCTTTTTTGAGGCAAGGGTCTTCGGTAATGTCTACTGGCCTGGCCTTGAACTTGTTAAATGTAGCTGAGGATAACCTTGAACTCCTACCTCTAGCTCTCACGGACTGGGATGACAGGCATGTGCCAAGCCTAGCTGTGCTGTCTTAATGGCTTTCTATTGCACTGTTCATTATTACATCATAGTTGGGCACCTGGAATAGATCAGCACTCGTTTTAAAAGAAGCTTTATAATTGTGGAAGGTCTAAATCCCAGGAAACCTGAGGATGTGTAGACAAATGTAATCTCTTGTCGTTTTGTGTC
>PVIU01027129.1:0-20887 GCA_004026605.1 Ondatra zibethicus | reverse complement strand
GAAGTAAATTATGGAGGAATCTGGCAGAAGCAGTGAATATGGTTAATACATATTGAAGGACATTCTCTAGAACTAATAACTACGAGAGAAGATACAAAAATGATCTTGATAAAATATGATGTAAGTCTCAGTTTTTAGATTATGAATTTGAATGCAAAACAAATAATGGCAATCTCATTATATACATGGATAACCTAGTCTTGTTTCTTTGGGCTACACATCAAATTTTAATTTTTTTCAAGAATAATATGAGAAGTTTGGGCAGAATGGTAGCTCCAGACTTAATTTCTAACAGAAATACTGACATATCAAAAATCTATGGACCCTAAAGCCTTCAGAAAATCCCTTAAAAGTATTTGTGAAGTGACCATGCTCTAGAGAAGTTCAAAGTCTCACAAAAAGTAGTCAAAATGGCATTTATTTCAGCTGTGTCCATTCTTTTATCAAGGCCAAAGACTTTAATCAGAAGGCAAAATGGAATTCATAGCAATTTCCTCAGGATGGAAAGGGAACAGTGAAACACACTTCTAATCTTCTAGTTCAGAGGTCGGGGCTGAGGTGCTGATTTGTCATCTGAAACCCAGCTATTTTATCTTACACAGAGTAATGGTGGGAAAGGAGAATTCCCTGGATTTTTCAGTTAGCTGAGAATGAAAGCCAGTTCTATGTAGCCATAGTGGAGAATTTGTCCCTAGTACTATAATCAGACACTAGAGGGAGGAAAACCCTGCAAGATTTCTGAAAGGACCCTGAAAGTTTACCTCACTGAGTCATTACCTTCTAAGTTCAGGGAGGAAGTATCCCCATAATAGGTTTCTTAGGCATTTATATTTCTGTCTGACTGGTTTATGAAAAACTTGTATCGTATGAAACTGGTAAACAAGACCTGTGAGGAAAGGCTACTTTTTCAAAAGCAGAATTAAAAAAATAGAGATACTCCAGTAAATAAAAGAAACAAAGCAGCAAAATCAATTTCCAATCCATATAGTAAAGTAATGAAGATTATCAGTCCTAGAGATGCTAAGTAGAAAGGAGGGCTCAAGGGAATATTCATGGCTTTCTCTGGGGAGGGGAAAAGAACAGATTTTGCAGGTGGATTGGAGGCAGGTAGGAATGGGAACATGAGGGATCTGATGGGGGTCATGTAGCGAAAGAATGCTGAGAGAGAAATCTACAGTGAGGGATCATTCTAGGGGTGACTTAGAAACTTAGTGCAGTGGAAACTGCTAGGAATCTATGAGGGTAGTGAGTGATACGGAGCCTGAACTGGGCCATCTTCTGCAACCAGCTGAGGCTTCCAGAGGAGAGATTGGGGGAAGAAAAGAAAGAAAAAAGATTTATGTAAAATATGAAACAAAATATAAAATATTCATTAAGAGACTGTGGTGGTTTGAAGGAAAAATGTCTCCCTAAGGCTTATATGTTTGACAACATAATCTTAACTATGTATTTGAGTATATAATTATAACCAAGTAGATTATACTGCTAGAGGGAATTATAGATTTTTTTTAAAGGAGATTTTCCTTTGTTGTAGAAAGTACATCAGCAGGACTGGGCTTTGAAAGTTTATATTCCTGAACCACTTTACTTCTTGTGTTTGCTGTTATCCCTGTCCAGCCTTATGAAATTTAACCCTGGAACCATAAAGCAAAATGAATGCTTTCCCCTGTAGGTTGTTTCTGGCCATAGTATCTTATCACAATAGCAGAAAATCAACAATTGGAGAAGCTAAGTGTGCAGTAAGTCAGGAAAAGGATAAATTTACAATATGAAATTCCAACCAATGGTCAAAAGTTGTAGAAATAACCAGGGATTATTTTTATATAATCTGAAGAATAAAATGAATAAAATAAAAACTTCACGAGATCATGTTGAAAAAATTGATCTAGTAGAGCTAAGAATTGAACTCAAAATCTTCATGAGAAATTATTGAATTAAAGAAAAATACACAGAAAAAATAACAGTTTAAATTTATAGAACATGATTGCTTGGTACTAATGGCTCCCTTGGGGGATGAGATAAGAAGTCATGGCATCAACAACACAGGCATTGGGAGTCAGGTAAAAGGCAAACAACAGACTCATTTATTCAGAAATGGGGAGAGCCTTATATAACCTACTCCCAGCACCCAGGCTGCATTCTGATCCATTAACATTGTGTGGTTGCCCTTCATTGACTAGGCATGATCAGGACCTCTCACAATGACTGTTGCTAGACCTTCAGGCAGCATCATGTGGTTGCCCATCATTGGCTAGGCACTATCAGGACCTCTGTCAGCACCTGCTGTTAGGCTCTCAGGCAGACTCCAGCTCGGCTCATCTCAGCCTTCCTTGAAGGCCTTATCTTCCTACAGGACACAATTAGGTTGAGGAGCATATGCAGGGGCAGAGTTTTCAGTATGCCTTTGTACACTTCTTGGGCCACAAATACTGCCCATGGAATGTGAGGGACTAAAGAATTTAATAGGTTCTTAGCACCTAATCTCAAGCTAAAATTTAATTGGTGTGTGTGTGTGTGTGTGTGTGTGTGTGTGTGTGTGTGTGTGTGACAGAGACAGAGAACACAAGAGAAACAGAGAGAATACACAGCTTCCTGCTCCAGGGCCAATGCCCCGCTCAAGAGTTTTTCACAGTCACCTGTGGAAATAGAAAGTTTGCCAACAAATAGATTATTTTCTGAAAATTAAATGAGAAGAAGTATAAGAATGGAACTACTTGTTTTAAAATTCTTTTTTAACTTGTATTTATTTATTAAAAAAGAAAACGAACTTTTTTCATTATACATACCAATCCAAGTTCCCTTTCCCTTCTCTCCTCCAATTCCCTCTACATACCCTCCACCCCACCCTATCCACTCTTCTGAGAGGGATGCTCATTGCTTTAGGGAAGGTCCAAGGCCCTTCCTACTATATCTAGGCTGAGCAAGGTATACCTCCAAAGAGAATAGGTTCCAACAAAGCCAGTACAAACGGTAGGGATAAATTCTGGTGCCACTGCCAGTGTCCCCTTAGTCTGCCCCAGCCATGCAACTGTCAACCACATTCAGAGGGACTAGTTTGGTCCTATGCTTGTTTCTTCTCAGGAACATGGTCCTAAACTTGTGTTGGTGAGCTCCCATTAGCTCAGGTAGACTGTTTCAGGGGGTGTGCCCATCATGGTCTTGACCTCTTTGCTAATATTCTCATTGCTTCCACTCTTCAACTGGACTTCGGGTACTCAGCCCAGTGCTCTGCTGTGGCTCTCTGCCTCTGCTTCCATAAATTGCTGGATGAAGGTTCTATGGTGATATTTAAGATTTTCATCAGTCTGATTATAAGGCAACACATTTCAGGCATCCTCTCTTCTATTGCTTAGGGTCTTAGCTGGGATCATCCTGTGGATTCCTGGGAATTTATCTAGTGCCAGGTTTTGTGCTAACCCCATAATAGCTCCCTCAATCAAGATATCTCTTTCCTTGCTCTCATCTCTGTCCTTCCTCCATCTCAACTATTCTGTTCCCTCAAGTTCTTCTCACCCCTGCTCCTTTCCGTTCCTCTTCCCCTTCTACCCTCCTTTCCCCCCATGCCCAAATTTGTCAGGTGATCTTGTCTATTTTGACTTTCCAGGTGGATCTATATGTTTTTCTTAGGGTTCACCTTGTTACTTAGCTTCTCTATGATCATGAACTATAGGCTCAATATCCTTTGTTTATGGCTAGTATCCACTTATAAGTGAGCACATACCATATTCATCTTTTGGGTCTGGGTTACCTCACTCAGGATGGTGTTTTCTAGTTCCATCCATTTGCATGCAAAATTCAGGATCTCAGTTGTACTACAAACACATTTTTTCAATTATGTTCATAGCAGCATCATTTGTAATAGCCACAACCTGGAAAGAACCAGATGCTCCATAGCAGCATTATTTGTAATAGCCAGAACCTGGAAAGAACCTAGATGCTCTTCAACTGAAGAATGGATAAATAAAATGTGGCACAATTATACATTTGAGTACTACTCAGTAGTAAAAGTCTTTTTTAAATAAAATGTAAATCAGTCTCATTCTACTGGTATCAGATGAAAATTATATCTGTCACAAAGAATTTTATAAAGATATTTGTGGACATAACACCCACCTCTTGCAACTTGGCTGTAATTCTCACTCCTCACTTAAAATCACATAAGTTATGAACAGAAAGGAAATGAAAGATTCTCACTAGTCTCATAGCAAGAGAGGAAGGATGCTGCAAGAACACGGTGGGTGCCTCTTCATTCAGATTCCGCAGCAGTTTCATGAGGAAAACCACCAACTCTACTGAAATGTAGTTAGTGTTTAAAATGAACCAACAGTAGTATCAAATTTCTTGCAAATCTGGTGTTGTCAAACTGCTAGTGTTAATTTTACTACAGACAGAGGTGAGACTCATTCTATGTAAATAGTTTAAATAATTTAAAAGTGCTGTATATGTAAGAGACTAAAGCAGAAGGACTCTTTCAGAGCATGGGGATGGGCATTGGAAGATCAAAGGATGATATTGAGCAATGGCAGAAAAGATGGAGAACAAACAACAGGGAAGTGAATATGTACAATGATACATAATTATGAAAATGCTAAGAATTCAATACATTGCATACTAACTAAAATTTTACAATACAAATTTAAATCTATTTAATCCCTAATTTTATACTAACTAGTAAGCATTGCTTTATAATTTGACATATTCAACATTTGGTTTTATTTCTAATGGCAATGCAAAAGAACTATAGATTTCCATAAAGCTATATAGCTTTCTTTGATTTTCTCTTCTTATTTTAAAATATTATCATGATGTAGCTTGATGTATCACTAAGATTAATTGACAACTTTAAGTCAGGCTGTTGATAATTTGGTTTTTTAATTGTATTAACTTTTTATGAAGCTCATGTTGTTTCTAATATCTGTAAATTTATTTTTAGTGCTCAGAATCATATAACTTAAGAAGTGAAAGGAACAGTAAACAACTGAAAAATATTTTATAGTCTCAATAAGCAGAGAGGAATGATGCTGCTAGAAGAAGATGACACATCTTCTCTTATATTCCCCAGCAGTTAAAGAGGGAAAACCATTAACTCTATTGGAAAACCATGGCATGGTCTAAATTAGGTAAGTTGGATAATGATTCATGTACTAGCTAGCAAAAGAAGTCAGTACATCTTGTTAGTTATATTCTTTACGGATTCTTATCCTAATGGGTCCTAGGATACAATGTGACATGAGAAAATTTATTTCCAAAAAAATATTCAGGTGGAAATAAAAATGATAGGGAGTGTTTCAAGAGGTAGATGTCACAGGGACAATTTTGAATATTGTTAGTAATGATGCTAAAATAGCCACAATACTCTGTACCAAGTGTGCCAATTAACAACATTACATAAAATTGTTCAAAATATGGACTAGACTAGTAATATATTATTAATTACCTTATGATAAAGCAAAGCACAGAGAGGTCAGCCATCATGCTTAGATGATAATATAAGAGGTTAATATTAGTTTCAATTTTGCAGTGTTCTTTTAAGAACATAATTGGAAAAAATGATGACACAATTTACAATAAGATAGAAATCATTGTTATTCTTGTTGAATATCTATTGTGTGTAAATTATTTTTGTATAACATGTACTTAAATAGTACCAAAGTGATAAACAGTGTTTTTTTTTGTTATCATTACTTTTTTCAGAGTCTTAGAAACTTAGAAAGGAAGGAAAATAAAGTGTTTTGTTTAACACTTAATCAATGTAAGTGATAAATGGCTGAAACCTAGACCATTTGTGTGTGTATGAATGTTCAAAAGTCTGCTATTCCTCTTTAAGACACAATACATTCATCCCACCAATCGTTGTACAAACTCTTCTAATATCATGTAAGCTTTATGTATGTGTAACCTATGGTTCTTTCTAGTTAAATGAATAGATATATAAATGATAGATTATGAGATAAACAGTTGGAAGGACAAATAATAGACACATGTAAGAAAGACTGGATTTGCCAGGCGGTGGTGGCACATGCTTTTAATCCCAGCACTCAGGAGGCAGAGGCAGGGAGATCTCTGTGAGTTCGAGACCAGCCTGGTCTATAGAGCTAGTTCCAGGACA
Organism: Ondatra zibethicus; assembly: GCA_004026605.1. NCBI lineage: Eukaryota > Metazoa > Chordata > Mammalia > Rodentia > Cricetidae > Ondatra > Ondatra zibethicus. Next base: position 14,778 of record PVIU01027129.1, on the reverse strand, counting down.
GGCTCCAAAGCCACAGAGAAACCCTGTCTCAAAAAAACAAAAAAGAAAAAAAAGAAATACTGGATTTTTCAAAGCCCTTGTATATTTTCATGCTTATACTGAGTCTAAAGGAGGTCTGAAAATATTACCCTAAGAAAATATAAGAATCGATTATAGTGAATAGCAACTGAAATAATAATAGAAATAGAAAATGAATTTGAGCAAAGAGGGTTTTAAAATTAAAGTAGGGGAGATCATGGAATCTGAAAACCACATTGTATAATTTCAAGCTGCTAACCGAAGTAAATCCAAGAAAGTTTTGAATTTCATTCTAAAACTATTGCTCATTCTCATCTGCTTCCTCATCACAACATCTCTACATCCCACACCAGTGCTCTGAAAACACTGCTTCTCAAATACTTGTGAGCACCTTTCAAAATTTATTAGTGATACATAATTTCCCTCAGTTTACTCAGGATTAATTGAATGCTCTGAAGTGTAGCATCTATGGTTTGCACAATCATTAAAATAAAAGAATCACAGTGATATTTCCACAAATAAACACTAAAGAGATATTTAAACAAATAGAGATGGATGCCTTAAATATGAATATTTTTTCCTTCATGAGAATGATACAAGTGTGCAAGACTCACTAAGTCTAAAATGTACATAACTTATCTTCTTGACTTATGGAAAAACATTCATTGAAATATAGGTTATATAAAATTTAATGGTATCTGTTGTCTTACTTTTCTACTGATAAAATACGTTTCATGCTGATAAAATAAAAAATAGTACACCAAATATACTGCAACATTAATTTCATTTAAGTATTAAAGGCCATGAGCATAATTTTTTATCATGAAAATACTACATAGAACAGCACCCTTCATTCTTGTATTAGGAAAACATAACTTTAATATACACAATCACAATAAGGTATGAAGAAAATAGAGGTTATTACATACTGACAAAATTTTCCCGACTGATGTGGGTCTATGCATTTCAATGCTGATTATTTGTAATCTGTTTTAATGTGCCTCCATACTGATTTCCTATTCTTTGTATTAGAAGATGAGCATATAGTAAAAGATAGATGGTGAGTAGTCACAAATAAACAGTTATTGGATGCAAAACTAATTACAAGGGGGAAGGAGAAAAGAACTTGCTCTATTTAACCAACAGGTTAATTGTATTAGTTACTGCCAAACTTCATTAGAGGAACATGCTTTTAGCATTTCCACTTTACTCTGATTTCTGACAGTGTTCATCTTAGTTCACATCTAATACCACCAAGAACACATCACAGGATATTTCTGGATAAATCTGGTAAAGTCTTCTTAGAGATGTTTTAATGTCGGGGTCACACATTCCAGACTAGGAGGGTGAGGATTAGAATTATTAAGCACAAGGAGCAGAGGTATGAGAGAATTAAAGACAAAAGCACAGAGTAGCACCCCAACACCAGGAAGGGAATTCAGGGAATACTGGATTCTGAATTCATCCACATTTGTTTTCTATACACTTATATACCTCAATCCAAGAAGGGGGGAGGAAGAAAAAAGACTGCTTTAACATGGCACAACGGACAATCAGAGCAATCACTTGCCTCAGTAGTTGAGACATCAAGCCACTATTTCCTGATTTAAGCATTCTGATGGTTTGGGCAGGATATACAGTGAATATACCCTAGGTCAGGATCTCTTGTTTGTAGCCACGCCTGTTCTCAATAACTTTGAAAGGGCAAAAATAAGCTCAAACTCTTTGACCTGTAGTTAAGGTGGAAGGGACTCACATCTGTGGACCCTGGCAGTTTAAAGCTGTATTTCTTGATCACCAAGAAAGCACATATGAGCTAATATTACTTATTAATACAAGACAATAAAATTGAAACAATGAGAAAAAAATCCAAACTCTGTCCGGGGAAATGGGAACTTAGTTCTTCAAAGAAGTATGAGGTCATCCTTGTGGAGTTTCTCTGGCATCAGATTACTCCTTAGGCCCATGTGACAGCAGGATTTTAACCAGTGCATGAGCTGGCTCTTAGAGCCCATTTCCTAGATGCAGGGTTTGGGGGTAACAGGTCCTGCCTCTACTTGATATGCCAAACTTTGTTGACTCCAAACCAGAAGCCTTATGCTTTCTGAGAAGTAAATGGGGATGGTTGGGAAGTTGAGGGGAATAGGAATAGGGGGTGGGGGAACAGTAAAAAAACCTTTAATAAAATATAAAAAGTATGAGGCCAGAAATGAATCCTATTTTAAAATTTTGAAGAATAATGCATAAAGCCCTGATTTTCTAACATACTTGTCAAGTCTTACATATGTTTAATTCAATTGTTTGCTTTATTTGAGTAAAAATATAGCATTAAATAAATTTTCAATCATTTATCAGGATAAACACAAAAATTAAACTTTACTTCTTCAGGAAATTGTTTCGAATTGTAAATATATAGATCAAGTAAATTCTAATACCTTGGCAGCTACACAGACATTAAAATCAACATTTTTATCAGGTATGAATATGTTGTTTTATTTGTATTATATTAGTCTTCAAATGTCCCATGAATAATATTGATATTATAAATAGATTGTCAAGGAGAATGTTTATTATTAAATGTTTGAAAAGTGAGCATAAGTTTGATTTATATAACTAAAAACTTGTAAATAATATTTATAATTTTATGTGTGTTTAATACTAATATCTTAATGCTTATCCTATTTAAAATTGAAGTCAAGAGAGATTTGCCATTCATGCAGAGTAGGATAAAAGACTTGAGTAATATTACAAAAATGCAACTTGTCATATGCCCTGAAGCTGCTCCCATATTTTGTCTAATATGCTTATATGGACAATTTTGACCGAGGAAAACAACTTCAGTTATGGTTTTCCTCAGTTACATAGTCTCTTGATGTTTTGAAAACTTGGTGATGAACATTGGCTATTGAAGAGGATCATGTCTTCTCTGATTCTGTAAGTTATGCTCATATTTAAAAGAAATTTTATATAAATCAAATATGGAAATCTATGTCAACAGTATGAATACATTTACCTAAACCCAAGTATCTAAATAGTCTTTTAAGATTATATTTCAGTAAGTATAGGTCATGAACTGAAATGTAATTCATTTATTTTATATAAAAGTCAGACCAAATAATATATTTCATATTAAGAGATAAATTTAGATAATGGTAGATATGACAGATAAAATAGGAACTGGAATTTAATACACAATGATAGCCATAGCATTTCAAATTCTATTTGATGGGGCTCAGTGTTTATAATTGGAAATTTATACAGATGACTCAGGTTCAATATGCCAACATCCATATATTGGCCATAACTGTCAATGACTCTAGGCCTCTTCTTCCCTCCATAAGTACTTGGCATGAACATGGTTTGTAGATACATATTTAGGCAAAACATTCATGTATATAAAATAGAGATAGTATTCTTATATAGATTGGGATAATTTCAAACAGTGTTGAAATTAATATAGCTTTTGTGTGATTATTCTGGTTTGGGAAGCCAGGAGATGAATGAACAGTCTCTGAGTACAAAATATATGTCAATCCAAAGATACCCTAGGAGGATTTAGAATCTTTTAAAATACAGAATGGTATATAGATAAATTAAGACAACATTAAGAATTATGGGATATATTTAAATTACCAGTCACTTTTATGAGGCTAAAATAACAAATTCAATAGAAAGTTAAAAATAGATTCCTTAGAGTAAATCAAGTAAATATTTTGGAAGCTCAAAATTTCTCTGGGTAAGAAATCTAGTAAATATAAATGTGTGGATATAGAATTTGTCATTGTTTATTGATGAAACAATGACACCTTATTTTTCTATGAATCTTAAGAAATTAATATGTGTTTTTAGCTAGTTAGATATTTTGATGCTTGAACAAATTATCTGTTAGGCAAAATACTAGACATAAAAAGCCAGTCACATGCATTGTGTATGGAAATGTGTCCTGGTAGGGATGTAAGTTAATACAATTATTATAGGAAATGGCACAGGTACTGTTAGAAACAATATGAAACAGAGAAAATCAAAACAGCAAAATTTAAGGTTTGAAAGATGGAACAGTAGGTAAGAGCACTTACAGCTATTTTAGAAGTCTGGGATTTGATCACTAGCATCTATTTCAGGCAGTTCACAACCACATGTACATAGGACTCAACACCCTCTGTTTACCATGTTGGCACTTGAACAGCATTCTGGGGACATATATACAATCAAACAAACACATACACTTAAAAAAATAAATTTTAAAATAAATAAGTAAAACTGAAAACACAAGTCCCAGATATCCAGTACTGAGTATATACCAAGAAAAAATAAATCTGACACGTAAGAAAGGCTGTTACATTCCCTTTCTTGTTGTACCAGTAGCCACAATACCTATGAAATGGAAGAAATTTAGGTTTCCATGAGGAGATGGAGGGATTAATAAAACAAGGCAAAATGAAAACCATAGGGCTTTGAATCCATCCAACAGTGTGGAATCATGGAACTTGTGGAAAAATGATTGGAACCCAGAGCATTATATTTTAGAAAGAAGGCCACTAGTTAGTTCCTGACTGCTTATTCCCAAAATAATCACACAGAAGCTGTATTAATAAATCACTACTTGGCCTATTAGCCCTATCTTCTTATTGACTAACTCTTACATATTCGTTTAACCCATCTCCATCTTCATTAATCTGTGCATCACCATGAGGTCATGGCCTACCAGCAAAGTTTCAGTGTGTCTATCTTTGGCGGAGGCTCCATGGCTTCTCTCTGACTCTGCCCTTCTTTCTCCCATCATTCAGTTTAGTTTTCCTATCAACAGTCTAAGACAGTTTCTTTATTCATTAACCAATAAAAGCAACACATAGACAGAAGGACCTCCCACACCATTATAGTAAGTAAATTAATCTGTGCAAAAAGGGTAAAATACTTTACTCACATGTGGGATTTAAAAAATGATTTCACATAAGTAGAAATAGGAGAAGACACCAGGGTCTTGGAAACAGGCATCGGTAGGACAGGGAGACAATGGTCACTCATACCATGATACTATTAGAATGAACAGGTTCTAATATTCTAGGACCAAGCAGGCAAATGGACTTAACAATAACACATTGCATATTTAATACCTTGATAGAAATAAGAACATGTTTCCATAAAGAAATGGTAAGTTTCAGTCATTATGAAAATTATTGTATTTTGATCATTAGTCAATATATGCATGAACTAATTACCTTTCAACTCATAAATAAAAAGTGTTCATTAATAAAAATTTCTTTAAAGAAAAGATAATATAATCTGACTTCTAAAATAGTTGAAAATGATGCTGTCTTCAGGATATCAGTTTTAAAGCTGTAATCTCTTCTTTTAAGAGATATTTATAAAGGGCACACATTACATTTCCTCTGGAAAAATGATTAATCCACATTACTATTAGTGCACATAAGGGAAACAAGGATTACTAGAATAATACCAAAAACTACATCATGTTCCTGATGAAAATATTTTTATTGGATTTTCATTCCATTTTGAATCATTTTAGCATAATGTTAGTGAAATTTTCTATTTTGCTTTCAAATGTCATGCATCTCTCTTTAAGTCATGAATTAATCTGTATCATCAAAATAACAAATAAAACAAAGAAAGGCAAGTAAAATCATTATTACTTAGTGTACATTTGGAATCCTATAGGGAAATCAAGCATATATGTTTATCTGATAAATAAAGAAAAGACCTAGTTTAAAGATAATGTTCATTTTGCATGCATGTATCATATATGCAACATATATATTGCATATATATGTAATTTGAGTGTATGTGTTTATGATTGTGATTTTGTGTGTGTGTGTGTGTGTGTGTGTGTATGTGTGCTTCCTTTTTCTTTGCTGCATAAGTAGAATTTAGTGGACAAATTGTTGGAGTTGATTTTTTCCTTCCATAATATGGACTCCCTATATGAAACAGAATATCAGGATTAATGGCTTAAAATGTCTATTACCTCTCCAGTGTCCAAAGAAAGTTTTGATAAATTATTTTTAACTATAAAATTGGATTTAAAAAATATTTTAAATTAGGATTAAAATAGTTTATATTACCCAAATGTACTAATCTGCTTTAGTCATCGATGATTTATTCCAGAGAAATAGATTTTCATTACAGACAGCAAGGATGATGAAAACGAAACAAATGGGATGTCAAAGATCAAAGCTATGTAGAGAAAAACTGAAAATCTCTGCAGGAGGCTGCTTGCTGTTGCTAGTGGGTAAACACCCACTTGCATTGTTCCTGTGCGGTGCCTACAGGTATTGCCAGTTACACAGTGAAAACCTGCAATCTGCTACTCTGTTCTACCGCAAGCTCTGACACATTCTGTTGATAATGTTACATCCCATCTATTTCCCACAGAATGCCATTTTAAATATTTGTCATCAACAGAATTTCGCAGAAATCACAAAAAAAAACCACAACCACAAGAAAAGAAGTTGAAAGTTTCAGAAAAGCATGAACAATGGATAACATAAAGAAGAAAACAATTGTAGTACCCAATCGCTTGGTGTATCTTTTCTTTACAGCTCAGAAGACAGCAGGAACCTTTCCTTTTAGTAGAACAGTGTTATTTGTTGTGATTGGAAACTACTCTAGACAATACCTTTTTAAACTGTTTTCACAGTGATCCTTTTCATCATTTCAAATTTTTCACAGTTCCCATTATAAGAGTATACAATGAACACAGTACCCAAATATTTGCTGGTCAAGTAAAAATCAATCAAAGAAATGTATTTAAAATCACTTCTTTCATATATTTATAATTTTACTATTTAAGATTAAATTTTCACACTTATGAGGTGGATGTACTGTTTATGTAAATAATTATACCTTGAATGAGTATTTATTACTTCAGTATAGAGTGTCTTCAGAAGTTTTCAGAGTTGATGGTTATTTTGATTTTATAATCATCAATGCTTAAAATGCCATTTCTCATAAATATATAGTAAGAGTTGCAGTAGTACATTTAAGGCCACTTCAAACTAGTGATTTAGGCTATCTAAATCACAAGACAAAATTCATTGAAATTTTTCTATGAAACTTTGTATAAACTGGATGTCAGTTTTTAATTAGGTTCCACTGCATGGTGGGAAAGCACGCACAGTGTGGAGACAACATGCTATGTTTTCCAGAACGAAGGTTATAGTGAAAAGTTGCACAGTTAAAACTAGAATACATGTGCAGAAACACTTGGTTCACTCAATTGTGAACTGGTTTCATCACTGAGTATTCAGAAATGTTTGTTGCTCTCAAGTTGTCTTAGAATCCCAAGTTCACTTATGTGACTTTTTAAAGGTTCACTACCCACACTGAAGGATCTGTACTCTGGAATTATGAAAACTATTGTGACAGCTGTGGTTGTCTCTGCCACGAAATAGAACATTACACCGTCTTGTAGTTTTGTAGATATTTTGTTTCGCATGACTAAACCTTGCATTACCATTAATAGATTATGCTTATATTTTTTACAAAATAAAACTTTTTGGAGTTATTAAGTAAGATTATCATTAATATCTCATATGAGAAACTTGAACTAATATGATTTATTTTGATCATTTGCTTTTTAAAGAAGCAATTATCATTTCAACCTGGTAAAACAGTTCTATGATATCACCCGAAGGGGAACTTTTGTTATTACATGCATCTTAAAGAAAAAATTTAATCCATAACTCAAAAGAAAGGGATTGCTCAATAGTTAAGATATAGAGTTCGGAAGAGTGAGCTAGAAGAAGACTGCTGTCTTCAAGTTTTTGATGCTTTTTGCTTGGTAAATTTTAGACATAGGAAAGACAAAGAAATTCCTTTGACAACAGGTGACCAATTTTAAAATAACAGATACATTAAAGTTGTCAAGTCTGAGAACACTGGGAAGTGCAGTTTTGAAAGATTTTGAAGGATCTGATAAGTTTAAATCCTAAGAATGGACTGATCAATGATTCTTCAGAATTAATTATTATAATAAAGCGATTGAACTAAATGGTTTAAATATGAAAATTCCCTTAGTGTTAACTATAACTGTCTTTCTGAAAATAAGACATAAATATGTAAGAACAAAATAATAAAAAATTGTTTGACACAAAATTGGAAATTTATATCCCACAGTGTAAGCACAAACAAAACAAGACAGTATATATAATGTATATATATGTATTATGTATGTTTTTCTAGCTCAAATTTTTAATAGAATTTCTTTGAAATATAATACATGTACTCTGCATCCTTTCTACTCCCTTCTCTCCCCCACTCCAACTCCAGGGTGTCTCCCTTCTCCCTCACAAATTAATGATCTCTTCTTCTTTATTATTTATATATATATGTGTATGTGTTTAAGTAAAAATAAATAAGTATAAACATTTTAAAGTAATTAGTTCCATCTCTACAAGTAATAAAAGGTAAAACAGGGACTTTTTAAAAGCAGAGATAAAATGGTAATTAGTTCTTTATCTACTTCTCTCTCTCAGTTCAGCAACTCATGTACCTACCAAGCAGTCTCCTAGATCTTCTTTATAAAATGCAAAATAGCATTTAGCTTGAAAAGAATGAAATGGCAAAATATAATATATCATTATAGCAGCGTGAAAAGTAATTGAAACCAGAGCAAACTGAAATATAAAACAACATATAGTAAACTTGGTAGAATTTCTCATAAACTAGAGCGAACATTTTTCTTTCCCAAGAGTTAGGGGATTTCTTTATCAGAAAATCTGCATTGCACGGTGCTTTAGAGAAGTAAACGTTGAGTACAAACTGGAGGTTTATATGATATTTCAGTAACCCCATTGAGTCTGTACATTGTCCCCTTTCTGGCTAATTGATTGTCTTTACTATATTGAATAAAGGTGGTTGGGTTGTGGTCAGTTCAGTTATTATATTGAAAATACTCTAGATATTCCTTCAATTCAGGTTGAGATTTATTAGGTCAGATGAGTCTAGTATCTTCCTGGTAGATTCATCTCATTCCTTTAGGCATCTCAGGCAATTTAGAGATAATTCTAAGTTGTGGAATTAATATTCATCTTCCTAAATTATTGTCTTGGTTGATTAATATTAAAAAAGTCCCTGATAACATGTAACTGCTTCCTTAAAACAAACAAATGAATGAGCCTATTTTTGTGACTGAATAAGTTAAAATATTATTTTCTGTTCAGATTTCCCGAGAACTGACTAAATTTACATCTAAATCAGTCCATAAGTGGTTTTCTCACAAAGTCTATAGTTAGGATTCTGTTGATAAGCTATTGTGAGGACAAATTATTGTGCTTCTATATGAGCTTGTGCTTAATTAATGCCCATTTTCTTAATTATGTATATTTGCATATCAGAGAATTTACTGGGATGTTTCTCACTGGGAAATACGTTATTTTTGAGATTTTTAAATATAAACACAACTTTCACATCAATTCGAGGTAATTAATTTTCCCTAGCACATTCAATGCTTATGTTAAGCTGAACAAAGTAAGTTATTACATGAAATGTATCTCATTTCAGAGATCTTGGTTCCAAGTAACAGTTTTGAGATGTTCTCACAAAGAAAAGGCAATGCATTAGAAATCTGCCCAGTTAAATGCAAAAGAGTATTCCATCTTAAAATATGTGGAAATAAAGAACAAGAAAACATATTTGATTTCAGAAAGCACAATTGTCAGATTCATCTTAGGATTTAGGGTGGAAATTTCTATGCTTAATTCTTTCTCTGCAATCTTCTGCATGTGGAGAAAGATTGCTTGCCACATTTAATAACTAAGGCTTAAAAATATGTTCAGACGTAGTAAAGTCTGTCTCTATAACCAGCACATGAATCACACTCCTTTTTGCCTCAGCATATCTCTACTCTTGTTATCATAAAAGACAGAGTAGAGTAAAAATAGTAAAATATGGTGGTTTCAGCCCAGTTGTTGAGAGTGTAAGCCCTCAGAGAAAGCACTTATGTAAGCAGATCTGCCATAGCAATAGCAACTTCTTTGGAAGGTACTGTGGCTTCTAAGGTAGAAAAAAAATAACTACAATGTGAAATAGACTGGTCAGTGCTCTGGCATTATTTGAGGTCATCTAAAAGCTGACTCTGGAAGGAAGCTTGTCTCCCACCCAATTTTAGACCAAGAATACTTGTATCAGGCTGCCCTCCGAGGTCACTTGTTTTGGGGCTGAGATGTTCCCTTAACTCTTTGACAGGGAGGGGGACAAAAGAACCCAGGAACAAAACATCTCTTCAAAAGATATAGAAGGTATTCTGAAGCAACTGTTGTTGTTCCAATGATAATACAAAGTGTCTACAGTGGAAAATAATATGCAGCCATTGATAGTGATCCCGAATACGTCAGAGAGGACACTCTCAATGGGAACTCTAGCTGACTACCTCAACTTCTCTCCGTATGTTTGTAAGCTCCTTACTTTTACTTCTTTATTGAGCATACATTTTTTCATATGATATATTCTGATTATATTTGCCACTTTCTCATTTCCTACAAGATACTCTTTATCTCCCCTTCCCTCTGAATCCATACCCTTTCTGTCTCTAATACAAAAACAAGCAGGAATCTAGAGAATAATAAGAAATCATGATTAAAATCAAACTAACTGGAATATGACAGAACAAACACACAGAGTAAGAAGAAACAAAGGAGAAAGTACAAGAAAAGCATAGACACAGAGGTAGAGGCACATAGGTGTGTACACACAGGAATTCCTAGAAACACAAAACCAGAAGCCATAATACATATACCAAGGGGCAGTAAGGTAAAAAAAAAAGACGAAATTAATTGCTGACAAAATATTATGAGACAAAGAACCCCCAAGAATGTTAATGAATTCATTTAGTGCTGACCATCTATTACTAGGCATGGAGCCTACCCTCAAGAGTGCTTTATATTTCCAGTGGACTCAGTCAGAAAAAAAATCCACTAATTTTTCATTTGTGTGTGGTTATGAATTGGAGATAGCTTCTGGGTTAGGTATCTGGGCTATGTTTTTCTCTCCTTTCAGCACTGGGATTCCTTCTGACACGAACCCATGCAGGTTCTCTGAATAGTACCTAAGTCTCTGTGGTTTAATGTGGTTATTTTTCTGCTCTTATTTGGTCTTTTTCTTTAAAGTCCCACCCAAGGATATATTCCTTGCCATCATGCACACACTCTTGCAGTCAGTAACTCCATCTGACTGCCTCAACAGTACTTCCAATGTCTCTCTGCTGGATATTTTTGGAACTCGTTTTAATGTTGTTTGTTATCTCTCTGTCTGTCTGTTTTCTATCTATCTGTTCATCCATCCCTCCAACCATTACTTATTTATTGCTATTTATTTTTTCTTTACTTTGCTTTAGTATATATTTAAACTATCACATTCAAAACCATAAAGAGAGCAAACACAGAACATTCTCTATAACCAAAAGAACAAATGCAAGCTCTCACATGCACACACACACATATGTGTATGCACACACACACACACACACACACACACTCACACGCACGCACACACACATATATATAAAGCAAAGGTGATTCTAGCATTAATTTATGGATGATCTCTGTGTTTCTTTTCCAACCGTCACTTTATTTATGTAATTCCTTGAAATTACTTAATGTTGGAAAGATGGGATGCCCCCAATTTATTTATTCAAAATATTCTGCTTTAATATTGCTTTATTGGATTATCTACATTGTCAAATATGACTTTAATAATAAGCAAAAGACAAAAAAGCACTAAAAATAGCCAAAAGAAAAAGGAGAACACAATTCAGAAGTTAATTTCAAACTCCTTTCTTGAGGGGCTTAGATTTTTCAAACCTTAACGTCTTTGACTGCCAATTCCAATCATGATTTCAGCAAAAATCATGTTCAGTCTGCATGCTCTGGTTGTATGTATCTGATCTTCTAACAAAGAACCCTCAAATTAACCAAGAAGAAAGATGGAGAAGTGAATAATTAAGAGTTCCTTGGAGGTTAATTTTGCCACAATTAAAAGAAATAAAAGGGAGAAGCAGAGCAGAGGTTCTAACTTCCTCACACCATAACATTCATTCTGAAATGCTGCTTTCTGTAAATCAGTAAGAAGGTGTTTTAGATAGAGTCTCTATTGATCTGATGAAAATTAACATCAAAAGAGAGATGAAGAGGAAAGGGATGGTTGAACTTACATCATCAGACTATCACTAAAGAAAGCCTAGATAGGAATTCAAACTCGATTGGAACATGAAGCTGATGCAGGGGACATGGAGGGGTACTGCTTACCGATTTGTTCTGCATGGCTTGCTCAGACTTCTTATAGAACCCAGGACCCGCAGCACAGTGGATTACCCACCCACAAGGGGCTCTGCCCACCCTCCTTAATCACTAAGAAAATGTCTTACAGCTGGATCTTCTCAGTTGAATGCTTCCTTCTCTCTGATGAATCTAGCTTGTGTCAAGTTGACATAAAACTGTACAGTACAACTCACCCCTTGACAACCTGATACACAAACACATCACTGTCAAGTCAAAACCTTTTCTTTCTTGCTATCCCCAACATGACACACTAACAATAACATCAAAATATAAGACTTTTTACAAACTTAAAAAGTTCCATGGTCATTACAAATTCAAATACTTTAAAATTCAAATTTTTTCCCTATATTCTTTTATTTTTTTCCATTCAAAATTTTTTTTACATTTCCTCCCCTTCTCTCAGTCCCCTCCTGCTCCCCCATACCCCTCCTCCCTCCCCTTTGGAATCACTTCCCAGAAGATTTCACTTCAGTGAATCTGTTCTCTTCCTCTTTTTAAAAATTTTCTTTCTTGCATTTAATCTTCTTTCCTTCCTTCCTCCCTTTTTTCCTTCTTTCTTTCCTTCTTTCCTTTCTTCCATACTCTCTCTCTCTCTCTCCATTTATTTTGTTTGATGTTAGAATAGCTACACCAGCTTGCTTTGTGGATCCCTTTGTTTAGAGAATCTTTTTTCAACACTCTACTCTGAGGTAATGTCTGTCTCTGATATTGAGGTATGTTTCTTATATGCAGAGGAAGAATGGATTCTGTTTTGCATCCATTACGTTAGCCTGTGTCTTTTTATTGGGGATTGACTCTCTTGATATTGAGAGATATTACTGACCAATGATTCAAACAGTGTTAATTTTTGTCATTTTGTTGTTAGTGTTGGTGGTAGCAGTAGTAGTAGTAGTAGTGTGTGTGTGTGTTTGTGTGTTGTGTGTATGTGTGTGCATGCGCACGCTTGTATGTTTCCCTTCTTTTGATTTTGCTAGTGTGAGGTTACTTGTTTTCTGTGTTTTTATGGCTGTAGTTAACCTTCCTATATTGGAGTTTTCCTTCTAACTCCTTCTGTAGGATTGGATTTGTAGTCAGACAATGTTTAAATTTGACTTTGTCATATATATATATATCTTTCTCCATTTATGGTGACTGAATCTTTTGCTAAGTATTATCGTCTGAGCCGGCATCCATGGCCACTCCATTAAACTCCACAAGGCATCTGTCCTTGCCCTCTCCCTTTCAGATCCTTCCTTGACAAGTAAGGTGTAATTCTGTTAAGTCATCCTTTGCATATTACTTGACATTTTCCCCTTGCAGGTTTTAATGCTCTTTCTTTGTTCTGTACATTTATTGTTTTGATTATTATGTGGTGGAGGCGCTTTCGTTTCTAGTCCAATCTATTTGGTGTTCTGTAAACTTCTTGCACCTTCATAGATATCCTCTTCTTTATGTTACGAGGGTTTTATTCTATGATTTTGTTGAAGAAACTTTCTGGGTCTTTGAGCTGGGAATCTTCTTCTATTCCAATCACTCTTAAGTTTGAGCTTTTCGAGTGTCCCAGATTTCTTGAATGTTTTTGTGAGGAACACTTTAGGACTAAGATTTTAATTGTTCTATCAGTTTATTCTATCTTTTGGATCTTCTGTGAACAAGATTCTCTCTTCCACCTCTTGTTTTCTGTTAGTGATGCTTGCACCTGTGGTTCCTGTACTCGTAGCTAGATTTTTCATTTCAAGAATTCTCTCAGTTTGTATTTTATTTATTGCCTTTATTTCCGTTTTTAGTTCTTGATTGGTTTTATTCATTTCCTTCAACTGTTTGCTTTATACTTAGTTTTCTTTAACAGATTTACCCCTTAAATTTTTTGTTTGTTTTCTTCTGAATGTTCTTAAGGCATTTATCACTTTGTCCTAGAGGACCTAAATCAATTTAATATTTTTTTTTTTGGTTTTTTGAGACAAAGTTTCTCTATATATGGCTATCCTGGAACTTGCTCTATAGGCTCGGCTGCTTTGAACTCACAGAGATCGGTATGCTTCTGCCTCCTGAATGCTGGGATTAAAGGTGTACATTACCCTCAGGTCTTTTTCTTATGCTTCTGTTGTGCTATAATATTCAGGACTTGTAGTAGGAAAGCTGGGTGCTGGTGGTGACATATTGCCTTGACTGTAGTTTCTCGTGTTCTTCCGCTGTTCTCCAGACATCTGGGTTTGTGCTAATTAAAGGTCGAGGTACTGATTTCTGAATTTGTCTTTGTTGCTTAGGTATCCTGTTCCTTAGATTCTCTTTCCTCTGTGGTCTTCTGATCTGTATGGCCTGGGCTTCTCTTAGTCTGTTTGATCTCTGATACATCTTGAAGTCTCTGCACCACTTGGTGGCTTGGGAAAGTGCACCAGATGGGCACATGACTGGTGATAGGGTGGGGAGGAGCTGAGATAGTGAGAGAGTGGGGACGTTTGACTGGAAAGCAACCTGCCTGGATTTC
>PVIU01027128.1:0-20917 GCA_004026605.1 Ondatra zibethicus | reverse complement strand
AGTGTTTTCCCCCAAAGAGACTCATGCGCTTTCACCTGGCCCCACATCAGGAGGTCACCGGCAACGATTAGGAAGATACTCTCTGGTCTAGCCAGAGAGTATTTGCAGCTAGCCTGTGAGGAGAGGGCACAGAAGAAAACCAAAGCCCCCTTGGCCTTCAGCAGTGGAAATAAGTACTTCTGTGTAGATGGGACAATTACAGATGCTAAGTGGCTCCTACACATGGGTATGTGATAAAAGCTCTGCCTCCTGTGACCCAGCCTACATAGAAGATGGCCTTGTAATTTCCTATGCAATTTATTTAAAAACCATGAGCTCTCCTTTGAGTGTGTGGTTTTCACAGTCAGGCTGAAAAGAGTCTTCGGAGTCGGGGTCAGGGATGGAAGAGCTAGCGAGATGGCTCAGTGGTCAAGAACACATGCTTCCAGAGGACCTGAGTTAGCTCCTTGCTCCCATATCAGGTGGTTCACAACTGCCTGTAACTCCAGCACCAGGGCGATCCAATGCTTCAGGCCTTCATGAGCACCTGAACTCACATGCACATACCCACACACAATTCAGATGTGCACACATAATTAAAAATAAACCTTTTAAAAATATATAAATTTAGACGGGCGGTGGTGGTGCACACCTTTAATCCCAGCACTCGGGAGGCAGAGGCAGGTGGATCTCTGTGAGTTCGAGAGCAGCCTGGTCTACAGAGCTAGTTCAGGACAGGCTCCAAAGCCACAGAGAAACCCTGTCTTGAAAAACCAATATACATATATATTTAAATCCTCACTGCTGCACAGAGTATTAGGCCATGCCTCAGTCATTCCAGTAACACACACACATACACACAGAGTAGTCTAATAAACACAGTGCCAAAGCACATGAGATCAGTCATGAGATCACTCAAGTTCTTCCAATTGGCATGAAGGCTGGGACTTGATGAACAGAGGGAAGGCGCTATGCTGAAGCACTGGAGTGGAGTGAACATTTCCAGCCCTGTTCTTCATTACTGAGTGACTGCCAAACGCTACAGCCTGTGCCCCCGTCCCTCTTCAGGGATGCAGGAGTTCCTTGCCCTCTGCCATCTCAGGTAGCTCTCAGCAATCAGCCTTGAATTGCCTCATGTACCTAGCCTGAGGTCATACCTCCCATAATGGGCAACCTGCGACAGTGATGATCAAAAGGAGCCAGGCTACAAAAGTATGGCTCCTTCTTTTCCACTTGGGGCAGCCCCCACAGCACTGATGGGACTCTTCATTTCAACTACACTGTGGCTCCCCCCCTTTTTTTTTTCCATCTAACTGTCCCACACCACACACTTTGTGTCATGTCTGCCTACCTGGGACACTAACCTGCCACAATGGCCTTTAGCAAATCCCTCTGAATATTTAAGTCTGGGCTTCCCGGTTTACAAAAAGAGAATATTAAAGCCCATGCCTTCGGTTGTGAGAATTGAAAGCACTCACCGTTGGTGGCATGGTATTTATTTGTGGGTTGGGCAAACAGCTCAGTGGTTAAGTCCTTGCAGCACAAGCTTGAAAAGCGGTGAAGATTAGAACTTGGATCTCCAGAGCCCATGTGTCTTAGTCAGGGTTGCTATTGCTGTGATGAAATACCATGACCAATGCAACTTGGGGAAGAAAGGGCTTATTTGGCTAATGCTTTTACATTACTGTTTATCACTGAAGGAAGTAAGGACAGGAACGCAAACAGGACAGGAACCTGGAAGTAGGAGCTGATAAAGAGGTCACGGAGGGGTGCTGCTTATTAGTTTGCCCCTCCTGCTTTCTTGAAGCACCAAGGACCACCAGCCCAGGGGTAACCTCACCCACAATGGATTGAGACCTCCCCCATCAATCATTAATTAAGAAAATTGCCTATAGACTTGCTGACTGCCTGATCTTAAGGAGACATTTTCTCAAATAGGTTCCCTCCTCTCTGATGACTTTTGCTTGTGTAAATTTGACAGAAAACTAGCTAGCACACCATGTAAATGTTTAGTGGTTTGCTTGTTAATCCAGCCTCAGAAGGTAAAGACAGGGGATTCTGCAGAGCAAACTGCATAGGTGGCTTTGGTCTGGGTTCAAGCATCTCGCCTTTTTGAATAAGGTAGAAAGTAATTAAAGATGATTCATCTCATCAACCTCTGGCATCCACACGTATGCACACCCAACACACATGTGTGCCCACAGACATGCAAAATGCATAGATGCACATGTACACCACACACACACAAGGGAAAAAGAACAAAGCATGTCTATATGTGTTGTATTAGTGTGTGACATCAGAAGAACATGGTCAAGGCACTGAGTGGCTTCACCTCTCAGTTGTAATAGGGTTTGTACTCAGGAATGAAAATAGACTTTTCCCAACATGATGGAGACCACATCCATGTTTGATCTGGGATATAGAACCTTGTGATGACGGAGAGCTAGGCTACTTCCATGAGTCTGATGTGTGTTTAGAGGTCTTACTTTGGGGTGAGTCCTTGCTCTCTGTCCGTCTTTACTCAGGTGGAGGGGTGACTATGGAGCTCAAGAGCAATGGGGAACCCTTCTTAGTTAAGACTTCATTCCCTGAAGGTTCCCTGATGAGCCTGCCTGGAGGATCTTGATTGGCAGCCAGACTGGCAGGGTTGGGAGGGGTGAGGGAGGAGGTGGAGTGGGATTAGGGGAAGTTAGACTTGTGTACAGATGAACAGTGGGGCCTGAGACCACTCCCATTTCCCCTAGTCCTTATTATCTTCCTCCCTCCATGGATTCTTGGGTGAACATAACAAAAGCCCTCCTGCTGACTGAGGTTGAATTTTTCTTACCTTACTTAATAGGCGTTCCCAGATTTTTGAATTTCTACTCTGCCTCACCAGTTCATCATATCTTCCTTTGATGGCAAAGGAAAAGGGGGAGTGTGGAGGGACCCAGGACAGTTGTATATCTGTCCCTCAGTGGTGAGGGACTCCTGACACATAGTAGGTGCTCAATGATTGTTCTCTTTTATTTCTTCCTATTCCTGACTCTGATCCACTGTGGTGATAAGTGTGTGTTATGTCTTCAGAGAGACTTAGAGATGCAAAATGATGGATTTTAGAGAGTACTCCACTTTGATGTAGCTCTATGATGCTGGTTACATGCCTAAACCTCGGTCACTCTCAGACCAGGTATCTCAGCAGTGATGACATTTTGGGCTGGGTAACTCTTTGCTTTTTTGTTGTTGTTGTTGTTGTTCTGTGTGTGGTAGGTTGGTTAGACAGCCTCTCCAGTCACCAAATGCCAATAAGACACCCAACTCATGCGAATCAAAACTGTCTTCGGATGTAGCCAAATGTGTCCGAAGAATGAGGATATCAAAGTCAGCTCCAGTTTAGAAGCTCTGGTGTCAGTGGTTTGGAAGAAAACAGAAACTATTCACCTACCTCCCTCAGAAGAACACAGCATGGACCCCCCCCCAAAAAAAAACCCCAAAGCTCTCAATATGCCATCATCTTCACTATCATCCTAACTTGTACCCATTGCTGCCCATCCTGCTCTAGGAAAGACTGAGAGCCACTGTTTCCTTCGTGGAGAAGCTGGGCATCTGACTTCATCTGGCTGACAGGGAGTAGAAGGAATCCCTAGTTAGTGTAAGAGACCACCCAGGTGAAGTGCATTTGGTTTCCTCACAGTCCTTTCAGGGGCTCTTGGCAGCAGGGAGCAGAAGTACTTTCAGACCGCAACTGCTCAGTGTTGCCTAGCAACAGCACAGGCCCACAGCAGCCCCAGTAGTACAAACTGTGGACAAAGAGCAGAGAAGACAAAGAGTCATGCCCTGCTCTTTGCGGGCTTTGTATAAAGTGTTTGCACTCATGATCTCCTGGCTCCATTCTTGCCCCCTGGTCACCCTGGCCTTTGAGCCTCACAGAGCATCAGCCTGAGCTCTGGGCTGCAACCCTGAGAAAGGACCCAGGGGAGGGTTTGTCCTAGGTCTCCTTTCCAGCCTAAACTTCATGTAGACTGAATTCATTCATTTATTCATGTTCCCAATCACTCATTTGGCAGATTAATTTTGTAAGACATCCAGGGTAACCTCTCAAACTGCAAGGGTGAGGAATGGACAAAAAAAAAAAAAACAGTCCCAGCATAGTGTACAGACCTGCCAGCCCCTGCAAGGTCTGCAAAAGTACAGAACTTGGCCCTGGTCATGGGGTGGGTCACCCTTTGCTTTACACATCGGCCTTATAGTCTAACTTGGCTTCACTTTATCTTCTGACCAATTGGTCCCAACTCAGAGCCTAGAAGTCAAATTGCAGATGTATCTTTCCTTTAAAGCCAGTCGCTGAAATTCTCGAGATGAATAGGATGTTCCAGCAGCAACCCCTCTTGGGCGTGGTTCCTTCACAGAGTCCTTAGCTCACCAGGAGACAGACCATTTATTGGAACCTCATTCACCCAGTCCCAGTGGTAGTTTGTCTCCGAGCCTTGGCACTCCAGTTACACTTTCTCTTACACTTAGTAGGGCAGCCACATTTGCTACATATCAGCCTCTGAAGGTGATAGGGCCACAGTGTAGCGCAATGTGTATGTGTCCAGTAGTGATGCCTTCACATGGTAAAATCCCCTTCATCATCTTGCTTCCTCCACCAAGATAAAAAAGACTGGAAGAGACGGCATATCTGCAATATTTTACACCATAGAATGTTAAGAAAGTGAAACTGGGGATTTGAGATCCTTGTAGGCACAGCGGGGGTTCTCAGTGTCACCTAAGTATCCTGTACAGCAACGTAAAGCTAATGACAGAGAGGTGGACTAGAACCCCAGTCTCCCCGAGGGTCTCCTGACTCCTGGTCTTGGGCACCATGCCAAGCTGCCTTGTGTTTTGCAGGAAGCCTCTCATGTCCTCCAGCAGTACCAATCCTTACCTCAACCTGCCAAGCCCCTTCTCCCCTTGGATCCTAATCCCTGCCCAGCATTCACCTATCTCCCTTAGAAAGCTTTTCTGGACTCCCAGACTAGATCAGCCCCACCCCACCATCCCCTTTATCCCTGAGAAGAGAGAAGATAGCCTCTTCAGAGAGACACCTGTGCCCTCTGCATAGCCACCAGACTGTTGAAACAATGGCCTCCCAGAAGGCATGCTTGAGGAAGAAAAGAGCTAAAGCCCTGGTGCCAGCCAGAGGAGGGACTTGTCTTTGAGAAAAGATGTCCCAGTCTTGGCAGCTAATCAGACCACTTGCAAGAGAGACTGGAGCCAAGCAACTCATGAGTCAGTGATGGGTAGGACCACACCTTGACCACGATTGCTAGTGACATATTCTTGCTCCCACATTAAAACCTAAATCTTAGATCAGTACTCTCAAGATGGGTTTTGGAGGGATGGTCACCGGACCTCTTTATTGGTCCCTCTTCTCAGTGTGTGAATAATTCTCCTGTCTCTGCTTTCTACTGTTTTCTGTTTAGTTGGTATATTGAGGATGGGTGACCAAACCTTGCTTATTGAGATTGCCAGGACCCAGCTTTCAAGCTAAGCACTGCAGTAACATCAGGAACCGTTGTATTATTTGTTGTGCATGTGACTATCATAGTTAAATCTGTAGTGTGTAACTCCTTACTCAGTGCCTGTCTCACTGTAATATGAGCTCCATGATAGAGGGACCAAAGCCATCTTTGTGACCAGTGTATCCCCAGAAGAAAACACCTAACCAAGAGTGCACTCTATCTGTCCTGGTATGCTTTGGTCAACTTAACACAAGCTAGAGTTATCTGGGAAGAGGAACCTCAGAAAGACCCTCCAGCAGACTGACCTATAGGTCAGTCTGTAGGGTTATAATTTTGATTAATGATTGATGTGAGCGGGTCCAGCCCACTGTGGATGATGTCACTGCTGGGTCCTGGTCCTGGGTTGTATAAGAAAGCAGGCTGGGAAAGCTACGGGAGCAAGTGAGTAAGCAGCACTCCTCCATGGTCCCTGCTTCCATTCCTGCCTCCAGGTCCAGTCCTGCTTGAGTTCCTGCCTTGGCTCTCCTCACTGACGGGCTGTCATCAGAATGTGTAAGCCAAATATACCCTTCTGCCCCACCAAGTTGCTTTTATCAAGGCAGTATTTTGCCAAGGCAACAGAAAGCAAACTAAGACAGTATGCTAAGCCTCCAACTCTCTTATCTCTTGGTCACAATTATCCTGAAATTTTAGACAAATATCTGCAGACCCAAAGGTACTCCAGATTTAATAAAGCTCTTGGAGCCGCCCCCCACCGACACACACACACTAGTCCAATGCAGAGGTGACAACAAATGGTTGTGTGATGGCTGTTCTTCCTCTAGGATACCTGCCCTGAAAGATAGAACTTGGGATTTTTGAGCGTCTGCCAAGAAGAAGGGAGGGCAGGAAGCTAAGACAGTTCTGGCCTGGGCCCCAGGCCCTGGGGAGGGAAGGAGCTCAAATCACATTAGCATGGTGCTCAGCTGCTGAATTAGAGGTTGCAGCCTGCTCAGCTCTTCTTAATAGAACATTAATGTTCATTCTGAGCAATTACTGTATTTGCAACGGTTTCTTAATGTTTGGTTTCTGGAGCCTCAGAGCAAAAGGCCTTGTGTTTCCAGTAACCAGCTCTCTACTAAGATGGAGAAATGAGCTTCAGAAATGCTGTTCCCCCCTGGATCTGGGACAGGTTAAGTACCTGGCAGACTCTGCACCTGGTTTCCCTGACCCCCTCACACCCTACCACACGAGTGTAGGCAGGAGCAGGTGGGTCTCCAGGCACAGAAGAACCTCAGGAGCCTTCTCTACAGCTGCTCCCTGCATAGTCATACAGGGACCCAGAGCTAATGCCTGCTAAGTGCTCCTAAGAGCATCCAGTCCTCTCCAGCATCCCACTATGGTGCTTATCATTTTTATTTTAATAGCATTTCCCCTCTAGATCATTAGAGTAATTAAGGTTCATTGCAAAAGTAGAGCATGGTGTAGAATTGAGCAAATCATATTACCTCTACACCCACAGGTCACAGCCCCTTGACGTTACCCTATATACAGGCATACATAAAGATATGTAAATACCAGTATTAAAAACACAGAGTGCAATGTTCCAACAGCCTTATGGCCTTATGGTAGGGTGGCAATGATAGATTGCCATGGCATTTATGGCTCTTTTCACAGTGAAATGCAGCCTTAAAATGGGGGTATACAACCAAGTCTACTACTGGTCTGGAGCAAGGCACCTGGCACAGAGCACTCACCCCTTAAAGGTTAGCTGGTTGGCTGCTGTCTCAGAATTCCTTGAGTTGTGAGTGACCTAATTGGGTGCCCAATGAAAACTGGCTAATAAAAGGCAATCTCTGAGAATCTTAGGGGATCAGAAACCGTTCTAACTGCAAGTGAAAATTGATTCAACTCCTTAATCCAGCACTCTCTCTCTCTCTCTTGCACACACACACACACACACACACCACACCCTTCATCTATTGTTAGAGTTATCCTTAGGCCCCTCTGGGTAGGGCCAGATCTCTTTCTCATACAGCACATAGTCGGGAGAGGGGAGCCAGCCCCCTCTCACTAGCTGAACTAATCCATCCCTGCACCCAAAGTTGGAATGTCTAGAGATTGGGGTGGTGACAGCTTGGATCAGGAATGTCCTCTAAAGGTCCTGTTAAAGGTCTAGTCTCCAGCTGGGTGGCGCTGAGAGGCGGTGAAACTTGGAGTGGTGGGTCCTAATGAGAGGTCTTGAGTCTGGGGATGTGGCTTTGAAGGGGATGGGAGGACTCCAGCCTCCTCTTTTCTGTTCCTGGCCACTAGGATGAGTGGCTTTGCTATCCCTGTGTACTCATGTCATGGTGTGCGGTCACAGGAACACTCAGTCAGTGACTGAAAACTCAAACACTGTGAGCCCAAATCACCCTTCTCTCTCCAGAGCCTGTTATTTATTGCCGTAATGGAAAGCTGACCCACACAGGTGGGTCTATCACCACCAAGCCCAAAGACAGAAGGGAGAATGAGAAGGGACATTCCCCACCCACTAGAAACAAATGATGAAAAGATGAATGGATCATAGGCAGATGGATGAAATAATCAATCCCTGAACAAATGATGGAAAGATGAAGGGATCATAGGCAGATGGATGGATTAGTCAACTGCTGAGGAGAGCAACATGAGTCCCCAAAACAGCTCTGTGCTATGTGTCTGGAATTTGGTTGTGATGCTCATGTTATGTATTGAGGACAGCTGGAAGAGAGGAAGGGAGGTGGGAGGGAGGGAGAGAAGAAAAGAGAGGGAAGGGGGAGGAGGGAGATAGAGACCAGCCAGGCACAGAAGAACAAGCAGAAGATAACCTATAAAGTAGCTGGGGGACATTAGCAATGGAACATCACAACAAAAGTCTACCAGGTTCTACCTGGGTGGCCTGGAAGCCTTCAGGGATGCCCTCCCTCCAGGCCTGGGGAAGCACACCACAGTGGCGTTGCATTCAAAAACCCAGCCTGGCCTTCAGAGACATGCATCCATTTCTCTGTCTGTGGTGTTCCTACCCCACCCCCGAATTTGGTAATCTGAGCCAAGGGAGGGTAGGAGGTGGGGTTTCTGCTCTGTGGATTTCCCAGAGGGAGTTCCAGTCACTCTGGTCCTGTATCCTCTCAGCTGTTAGAGTTGAGCTGTAACTCATAAAGGACCAGACACTGTCTACACATCACAGTCTGCTCTTTGTGGATAGACCAGGCTAGTGATAAAATTATCTCTGGTGCAGAAAGGTTAGAAGCTACAGAAAGAAAAAAAGAAAAGGAAGGAAGGGAGGAAGGGAAGGAAGAAAGGAAAGAAAGGAAGGAGGGAGGGAGGGAGGGAGAGAGGGAGGGAGGGAAGGAGGGGGCAAACCTTACTCTGCCCCCAGTTCACCAACTGGATTCAGAAACAAACTGCAGAGAGACTACATCTGTTATGGGCTTAAACTTGAAGCCACTCTCAAGTGTGGACTGTTACTATTGCTAGGCTTCTCTTCTCCTTCTTCACTGGTCTCTCTCTCTCTCTCTCTCTCTCTCTCTCTCTCTCTCTCTCTCTCTCTCTCTCTCCATGTGTGTGTTGTGTCTGCCTGTAGCAGAAATAGTAAAAACCCAGAGACAGAAATTGGGGTTCAACCCAAAAACCAGAGAAGCAAAGCAACCAAGACACTAGTGAAGTTTTACCTCTACCAAGGCTGGGCAAAACTAAGCAGACTAAGCCCCTCTCTCCTCCCGTTTTATATTCCCTCTAGTGATAGGATTAAAAGTGTGACTCCCTAGTACAGGGATTAAAAGTGTGAGCCACCACCACCTGGATTTGTTTCTGTATTGATCTTGTATAGCCCAGGGTGGCGTTGAACTCACAGAGATCCACCTGCCTCTGTTTCCCCAATCCTGGGATTAAAGGTGTGTGTCACCATTGCCTGACCTCTACTGGCTATAGCTTTGCCTCTGGTCTTCAGGAAAGACTTAGTTATCAAAATAGAAATAATATACCACTACATCTGTCTGTCTGCCTCCTTTCTCTCTCTATCCCTCTCCCTACCTCCCTCTCCCACTCCCTCCTTTTCTTTCCTTTTTCCCTCCCTCTCCCTTTCTCTCTCTCCTTTTTCTCCTGCCTCCTCCGCATTCCCATCTCTAGCTCTCTCCTTTTTTATCTTTATCTCCTCCCTCTCTCCATCTCCCTTCTTGTTGTTTTCTACTTCCTCTCCGCCTCTTTCCCTTTTCTCCCTTCTCTTTCCTCCTGTTTTTTATTGTCTTCCCCTTCTTTTCTCTTTCTCTGTTCTCTTTTGGTGTATCTCTCCTGGTTTTTTTCTCTTCTCACCTTTTCCTTCTCCCTTTCCCTCCCTCTGTACATCTTTTTGCCTCCCCTGCTCTTTTACCCCTTGCCAGCTTCCACGTTCCCATCTCGCCAGTATTTCTTAGTTTCCTGTCTGTCTTCCTACATTCCATCAGGTATTTTAATTGTACCAAATGTAATCAGCCAAGTACACACTCGACTCTGTATTACTGTGAGAAGTACAATCTCCCTCTGATAAGGGAATCCTGCTTCTTTCTATCAACCATGGCATCTTAAAAATACACTTACAATGAACTGAATGTAATTCGATTTTTTTAAGGAGCACAAAGCAAGGGCCTACCAGAGATGAAAGGCCTCACTTCCTGCCAGTGGTGCACAGGACTGCATCCGTTTGTCTGCAGCAACAAGAGGAACCAGTATCTCAGCAGAACAGACTTCAAAGCACGCCCAGTAGACAGATCTGACAAACATCTTTCAATAGCCTTTGCTGAACTCGGCATCGCTGCCTGGAAACCAGCAAAAATTATGTGCTGGGTATGCAATCTCTGACTAGGGGAAACTTCGTGGTCTTTAAAAAGAAACACATCCCAGGCAGCGACAGGAGATCAGGCATCAGGTAAAGAGGAGTTGGTTAGGAAAACAGAATGATTGTCCAGAAATCAGGGGTGATAATTCACAGACCAGGGGATGCTTCCACTTCCAAATCCAAAGGCAACCCATAAATAAACTGCCCAGGAATTGTTTTACCATTCAAGACCAAGCTTTGATTCAGGACTCTTGTGACCCCCTCCAATACTGCCCATTTTCCCCACAAAGGAAGATGAGCCCTAGAAAGAAAATCATGACAAAGTCAGGAGATGGAGTGTGCCTTCATGGAGTCGGGGAGATGTCCTTCCTTTGAGGCACAACTTGATCAGGAACCTAAGGAAGTGAGACTCAGCCAGGTCTATCTCTAAAGAACGTCAGAGCCAGGGAAATGACTCATTGGTGAAGTGTGTGCTTAGCATGTTCCCCACCCTGGTCTTGATCCTCAGCCCCACCTGAACAATATAAACAAACAAAAACAAATAAATAATAGTTTCATTAGAGAGCATAAAGTAGGAAAGACCTTGCTGGGTATGGAACACCTTTAAGCTTTAATCCTAGCACTCAGGAAGCAGAGACGGGGGATCTCTGTGAGTCTGAGGCCAGTCTGGTCTACACATTGAGTTTCCAGCCAGCTACAGTTACAGTTACCCATTAGAAGTCTTGAGTCCTACAGAAATCCTCAGGACGTGGGTTAGTTTTTTCTCTAATAAGCACTGGGGCTTGAACCTGGGGTGCTATGCATGCTAGACACCAGACTGTAGCACCAGCCCTATTTTTGTAGAGTGGGCACTGAAAAAAAATTTATTTTGGACACAGAGTCTCACAAAATTGCTCATGCTGGCCTTGAATCCAGGCCTGTCTTAAACTTGAGATCCACCTGCCTCTGTCTCTCCAGGGGCTGGGATCACTGCCCCGCGTCACCAGGCCTGGCTGGGAGATGGGGATTTTGTTACGAAACTGTTAAAAGAGCTTTGAGGTGAAGAGAATCATGAGTTGTTGGGGGAGGGGGGTTCGTTCCGTTTTGTTTCTACATTTATTTACTTATTTATTTCTTGGGGGTGGCATGGTGTGCATGTGAGGTCAAAGGACAACTAGCAGGAGCCAGTTCTCTTTTTCCTCCACGCAGGTCCTGAGGATCAGATCCCACTTGTCGGGTTTGGCAGCAGGTGATTGTACACACTGAGCCTTATTTTGCTGTACCCTTGGGGGTTTTGCTGTTTGTTTGTGTGGGACGCTCGTGATCACTGTTGGGAGGGTGTGAGGTTAGACTCTCACAAGAGTGGAAGATAGGAGACTAATTAGTTGGGCAGCAACTGCAGCCTACTTGAGAAGGGCTGTAGATTCTGGTTAGGCTACCGATCCTGAGGGTGGAGAGGAGATACCCAACTTTAAAAAATTTCTAAAGCAACAAGATGTATTAGGTTCAGAAGAGAAAATTTGGTCAAGGATGACATCAGGGATGTGGGCCTGAGCCTCTGATGAAGCTGGTGATGCCAGTTACAGACTAAGGAGAACTTGAAGGGGAGGCCAGTACTTGGTAGAGAAAAGGCTGAAAAACCTGACTTTAAATACATTAAAATAAAAATGTGTGAGGAAAGGAAGGGGCTGGACAGATGGCTTAGAGGTTAAAAGCATTGGCTGTTCTTCTAAAGGTCCTGAGTTCAATTCCCAGTGACCACATGGTAGCTCACAACCATCTAGAGTAAGATCGGATGCCCTCTTTTGGCCTGCAGGCATGCATGCAGGAAATACACTGTATACATAATAAACAAAGTCTTTTTAAAAATGTGTGAGGAAGGTGGGAAGAAGGCAGAAGATGCACTAGGGTGGCTCAATGGAAGGTGAGAACCAGTGGAAGGTGGGAACCAGTGGGGGATGGGACCAATGGGGGAGTGGGAACCATTTGGGGGGGAATCAGTGGGAGGGGTGGGAACCATTAGGGAGTTTAGAACCAGTGGGAGGTAGGAACCACTGGGAAGTGGGAACTAGTGTGAGGGGTGGGAACTAGTGGGAGATGGAAACCATTGTGGGGGGTGAGGACCGGACGGGGTGGGGAGAAACATTAGGGGGTTGAGAACCAGTGGGAGATGGGAACAAAAGGAGTATTCAGCAAAGCAGGCTGGGAGAGACTCAAGAAAGAGACAATCCCTGTGATTAAGGAAAACACACATGGTACCCCTCAGTATCCATGAAGGGTAACTCTGGGCCCCACCATGGACACCCACATCCTTGAATGTGTAAGTTCCTTACATAAAATGTCATAGAAAAAATAATAAAAAGTTTTAAGTTAAAAAATGTTTAAGCGGGCTGGAGAGATGGCTCAGTGGTTAAGAGCACGGCTGCCTGCCCTTCCAAAGGTCCTGAGTTCAGTTCCCAGCAACCACATGGAGGCTCACAACCATCTGTAATAAGATCTGGTGCCTTCTTCTGGCCTGCAGGCATACATGCAGGCAGAATACCGAGAATACTGTATACATAATAAATAAATAGAAAAAATGTTTAAGCAATTGGAGAGATGACTCAATGGATAAACTGCTTTCTGTACACACATGAGGGCCTAAGCTCAGATTCCCAGAACTGTGTAAAAGCCAGGCACATGCCTGTAACCCCAGTGCTGAGAGGGACGAGAGAAGAGGAACAAGGAACTTGCCTTTTTGGCTAGAGTAGTTGGCCAGTGAGGGCCCAGTGAGAGACCCTGACTCAAGAAATAGTGGAGCTAGATTGAGGAAGACCCCTTCCATCAAACTGTGAGCCTCCACACGCATAAGCACAGGTGAGCACACCCCTACCACGTGCATGTGTATAAGCACGCACATACAAATAATAAATGAAAAGGTTAAAAGGCACAGTGTTTTCACCAATATACACAAGTCCTCCTGTGCGCTTTCAAAATCTTTCAGATCACTTGGTGGTACAACATAAGATACATTGTATTGTTTAAGTCGTAAGCAAGTCTGTACATAATCAATGTAGATACAGTGTTTTTCAGATATTTTTAGGTACACTTGGTTCAGTCACCTACTACAGAAGCTGAGGATAGAGGCTGAGTATATTACAAGGCAAAGGGCCGGCTCGGCTGTGTCCAAAGCCGTTGATAATTAGAACCACGGGAGCCCGAGGCAAACCTTGGATCTGAGAATGCACAGTTGAACTTGAACCAGTCATAACACAAAGCTGCCGTACAACTCTGCCAGCCAAATACCACTGTCTCCATTTTAACAGATAGTGCCAGGGCTACACACCTATGAGTGTTGGGAGAACGATTAGATTGTAGGTGTTTGAGGCGCCATTTTCATCAAAAACGCCACACCCCAGCCTTGGAGGCACAGCAACCACCCAGCCACTGAGGGTGTAAGTTTACAGTACTATCAAGTAGGAAATAGGGGCCAGCAGCCCTTGGAGAGCGCGATCCAGCTCAAAACAGAACTCGGTACTTTACTCCTAATGTCATCAGGCTTGGGATCATAACCACGTGAGGTGGGCCACTCATCCTCAATAAGCTGAGTTAAAACGGCCAAATTAAAAGTAGAAAGCAGAAAGGAAGGTTTATTCAGTGTGGCCACATGGGGGGGAGGACAAAGGGATCCAGCAAAGCCTCATAAGTCAGTCTGAGGGGTTCAGAAGTAAGACCAGGGTTTAAACAGAGACCTAAGGATATGTGCATCTCAGCAGTGACAAGGTGTGGTCCTGCCCACCATTGACCCATCAGCATATGGGTTTTAGTCTTACCCTGTAAGGTGGCCTGCCAAATTCTTAGAAATGTGTGAAATCCCTTGCAGGGAGACAGACTCCCCCCTCTGACTAGTATGGTGTCCTTTTCTTCTCAAGGCATGAGATTCCTGGGGAAGTTCCCATTTATTTGTGGGTCCATTGTTTCAATTGAGGGACACATTTCTCTTTAGAATATCTTTGCTCCTGGCAGGTCACAATACACTATCACTTGGTCGATTTTGCTGTCTACATAGAGAAACAAGTTTGGAGAACCAGTTTCACAAGCCAGGAACACCAAAGAGCAGGCGGCTGCCCACCAGTCCTCTATGCTGGAGAAGCCATTGGCTGCCTCCTCCCTCAGATCCTGCCAAGACTCCTGACCTCTGCCCCACTCCCATCCTCCACCGCTCAGCATCCTCCCCGCCTATCAGCCCCCTTCACCCTCAGCAATCTCCTTAACTGCTTTCCCTCCTCAGAGTTTTAGTCACCCATGAGGAACCAGCAGTTTGGAGAGATTAATGTGACCAAATTCATGTCATTTTTAGTACAGCATGTTGTTGTGCATGCTGTATTTTATTATCATTTGTGATTCTCTGTGCTAATTTATAACTTAAACTCAATCATAGGTGTGTGCATAGAGAGGAAAAGTATAGTGTACGTAGATAGGGTCTGGAACTATTTCTGGTGTCAGGCATCCAATGAGGGACTTCGGACACATCCCCTAAGGATAAGGGGAGCCACTGTAATATCAAAAACAAGTGGCCAGGTATAGTGGCACAGGCCTGAATTATCAACACTTGAAAGACAAGCAGAAACCCCGGGATAGAGAGCAAGTTCTAGGCTAGCCTGGGCTACGTAGGGAATCGATGAATCAAAAATAAATAAAACAAACAACTAAAAAAAATGAGTTATCTTCTACCCATATATCTTTGTGTTGTCTTATGAGTACAGTGAATTTTAGCTAGTTTTGAAACACTTCTTGTAGTTTACTGTGTTTCAGCATTTTATTATGAAAACGTACAAACACAGGGCAGAGATGGAAGGCACTGTGCAGGGAGCCACTCTCCATTCACCACCTCTAGTTTATAGGGACAGCTCGCTCCACCTTGCTTGTCACACAGCTACCCATCCATTCCTCCCTCTGCCTCCATCAATCCTTGCTTTCTTTAAGCCACTGTGCAATTTGCCCACAAGCGCTCCAGTGCGCGGCTCCTTAACCCCAGTCCAGTATCTGCTCAAGGGTTTATTTTTGGTGACGTAGTTTGCAAACAGAGAAATCAGCAACTCTGACGCATGCAGACAACTAAAGTATTAACACACACACACACAACCCCTCCCTCATGACGACTCCCATTCAGTCCCCACTCATCCCGGAGGAACTGAGGACAGGATGCGGGATGCGCTTCAGCCACAAAGGCTTCGCCTTCTGAGGACTGTCTCGTAAACAGCCTCCCTTCCCTATTTCCTTCCTTCCCAGCATGGCTTCCTATTGAGGATGCTAGGGAGGTCCTTTCCTCTCGTTTCTGTCAGCACGCACGCAGTATGACTGTTCTCCTGCCGGCAACAGTTATTTAATAAAGACAAGTGTTATTCACTAGCAACTTCCTCTTAGTGCTAAGGCCAGAGAGACAGTTCAGCTGGAAAAAGCGCTTGCTCCACAAACCCCGACACCTGGGTTGGATTCCCAGAACTCCTGGAGGAAGGCGGGAACCGACTCCTGAGATTTGTCCTCTGACCTCCACCTGTGTGCTGTGGCATTCTCAGACCTGCATGTAATAATAAACAGTATGCGAATTGAAAAATAATTCTGTTAAGAATTCTCTTATCATCTAAAACTAGCAGGAGGCTGGCAAGAGAGCTAGGCGGTTAAAGGCACTTGCCTCCAAGTCTGAGGCCCTGAGTTCAGTCCCAGGAAGCACATGATGAAGGCAGAAAACTGAATCCCACAAGTTATCCTCTGACCTCCATGTAGGCATGTACACACGCCCACACCCACATGCATGCACATACACACACATGCATGTACACACACCCACATACGTGTACAGACAAGCAAGTGCAAATAAAAATATATTAAAATATAAAGCTAACACATCCATCAACTGGGAATAAAACATCTAAAAGCTACCATAAGCAACCAAGCTATAGGACATGAGGGCGGGCCTAGGCCACTGTTGCCTGTAAATATGATGTTCTTAGTTTGCTCCGTATTTTGCTCTGGTCATTTAATATGTAACCAAGCCTTATACTTTTTGTCAGAAAAAGTATTTTTTCTAGGGAATTGTTTTGGTGAGTGCTAAGAATTCACTGTGAATTCATATACACTCTAAAAAGACCTAAAGGATGGTAGGTGCTTATCAGAATGGTTCCTGAATCTGAGGCTCATTCCTGTCACAACAGCTAATGAGCACCAGCTCTGTTCTGAGTGTGCTAAGCCTGGGAAAGCAACAGGAAGAAAAAATATAATAGAAGCAGATACTGACCTCATGGGGCTTGCAGTCTGGTAAGCTACACAAACACGAAGCAACTAATTGTTTCATTGCCAGTGTGATCAATACTAACAGCGCAAACAGCAGATGCTGATGGTGTGGCCGGATTACTCCAGGAGCCTGAGTGCAAACAGGATTGGGAGTTAAGTAGGCAAAGGGAAAGGAACCATACAGAGCCCATGTGTGCAGGAAAGAGAGCTGCATGGTAGGGGGCCTGTGTTACCAAAGGGCTGTGAGCACACACAGCCGTGTGAAGGGGTGGGCAAGGGAGGGCAGTGGGCAGCAGGCTCCACCTGCCATCTCCAGCTTTGCAGGGTATTGCAGATTGTTCAAACCATTGGTCCCTGACTTTGGAGTTTCCCAGGCGAGGATTAGCTGAGGTTGTCTGTTCTACTCACTCTGATGATGCCCAGAGCAG
The DNA here is from genome assembly GCA_004026605.1 of Ondatra zibethicus. Taxonomy (NCBI): domain Eukaryota; kingdom Metazoa; phylum Chordata; class Mammalia; order Rodentia; family Cricetidae; genus Ondatra; species Ondatra zibethicus. Next base: position 3,965 of record PVIU01027128.1, on the reverse strand, counting down.
TGCCCTGCATCAGTCTGAAGAAGGAGCAAAGGGAAGGAGGAAGAAAGGATGAAGGAGGTAGAGAAGGAAGGAGGGGTGGTTATATGTAGAAGTTTTGAGATTGTGTCTTGCAGAGATCACTGGTTGCAATGTGGGTGAGAGCCAAGCTCAGAACATGGGTCTTCTTTGGCCTGACTACCCTCACAGGTACTACGTGGGGTGGGGTGGCTTAAACAACAGATAGTTATTGTCGTGTGTTGCTGGAAGCTGCGAGTTCTCAGTGCCATCGGGGCTGATGACTGGAGAGTGCTTTCCTCCTGACTTGCACACAGCCTTCTGCTCACAGGCCCTCCTGTGGCTTTCTCTGGGCACTCTCAGGAGGAGAGAAAGATGTGTAGATATTTGTATTGAACCCTCTTCCCGTAAAACACTAGTCCTATTGATTAGGGTCCCGATCTAGCGACCTCACTTAACTATCTCCTTCAAAGCCCTGTCTGCATATAGCCAGCATATGGATTTGGGGGAACTCAACACAGTCCGTGATAAGAGAGAAACCAGCCTGGAGGTCACTGGGGTCTAGGAGGGCACATAAGCAGCTTGTTGGGGGTGTAGCAGTGAAGACTGGGTGACGCTGCAGAAAGGCCTACCAGAATCACAGGTGGGCTGCCTGAGGAAGGAGGAGGGAGGGACTGATAGGTTTCTACAGTTAACATGCTGGACGGTAGCTCCCCAAAGATATGTCCACCCTCAACCCTACAAGTCTGTGCACATGAAGAACGAAAAGAAAAAGAAAAGAATCACTGAAAATATAATTAACTTGATAATTAGAAATGAGATCAGTCTGGATTCTCCAGGTGGGTCTTAAATCCCATAATTGGGCTACCTAGAAGACAGAGAGGAGGGGGACAGCAAGATGACTCGTGACTTGCTTGCTGCCAAGCCTGATGTGACCTGAGTTTAACCCCCGAGCCTGGCATGGTGGAAGGAGAGAGCTGACTCCAGCAAGCACACCTTAGCACACACACACTTTAAAAAGGATGAAGGCAGAGAGAAGGTGCCTACACAGAGAAGATTAGGTGCAGACAGAGTCTACAAGACAGAGCTGGCCAGAAGAAGCCTCCAAAACCTGGAAAGAACAAGGCAGACGTTTCCCCTAAGTGCTTTCCCAGGAATGCGGCCCCGCTGACACCTTCAGTTTGGACTTCTAGACTCCAGAACTATGAGATAATCATTTCTTTGCTTTCATGGTAATTTGCTAAGGCACCCTTAGACCACTAACAAAAAGAACAACTGTGTACATGATTGTGTCATCCGTGGAGAGAAGGGCACCAGAGAAGCTCAGGTCTCCTGGGAGTAGTTTAGATTTACAAAGGCAGAATCTGAGGTGGCGTTAAGATGTCCAAAGTATAAAGACTCAGCAATCGACAGCTATTATCATCTTTGTTTGCTTGGGGAATCGCGCTTTACAATCTCTTCTGGTTTTCCTGGAATCTTGGGGTAGGAAATGGGTTTAAGTTCTGCCAATAGCACAACAAAGCTTAGCTCGTTCCTCGCGGCACCTCAGCTTGAATGTAAAAGGTTCTGGTACAAAAGCCTATTTGTATTTCTTCACCTCGGGCTGACTCCAAGCTTATATCCACCCTGGAAATCTACGTCACACCTCTCCAGGGAGATCCAAAGGAAGGCGCATCCTCGGCTCCCAGGACTCAGTTCGCAGCGAAAGTCCGCCATCTTGTGGACACTCATGGTTCCAACAGCCTAATCCTTAAACTCCAAAATCAAGATGAGTAGAGACTTTGGTCTCTCCGATCCTTTATCTTATTAGTGCAAAAGGACAAGACCGCGGGTGGAAAATTCTCATGGTCTTCAAAACATCTAAGAGGTGATCAAAGTGGTGTCAAACAGGTCCTAAGGAATCTTCCTTTCGGCAGTTGGATAAATGAGACCACACCTTACAGAAGACCCCTTAAGCCTCCCCAGGTCATGGGGGTGGGGGAAGCAGTATTTCCTGGAAGTCTTTACTGTGTATCTCAAAACCCTGAAGGACGGCGTAGACAGAGACAGCGCTGTTGTTTCCCGGCCACCCATATACAGAAGGACATCCCACACCAGGACAGTGTTTCTCAACCTCTGAGTTGTGACCCCTTCAGGGTTGAACAATCCTTTCACAGGGGTCGCCTAAGGCCATCAGAAAACACAGGTATTTACATTATGGTTCATAACAGTAGCAAAATTACATTTATGAAATAGCAACAAAAATAATTTTATGATTGGGGTCACCACAATATGAGGAAGGTTGAGAACCACTGCTCCAGAGAAATCCCTTATTTCAGGTCATCTGTTAGGTCCCATAGGTTACGAAACTGTGGAAGCCCAAAAATGTGAGCCTATTTCCACTTGTCTGAAGGTCAGAATATTTGAGGTTGCTCAGAATTGTTGACAACAACCAGGGCTACACATCCTGACCCAGGATGTGGTTACTTGGTACTTTTGACAGCAAGATGCTGCACACAGGTAGATCCACTCCATCCTGACAGATGACTGGATGTGCAAGCATACTTCTGCTCCTTCTTTTGTAACAGGAGGTTTGACCTAGCAAATGGCTACAGTCAGGATACTTGGTTTAGGGTGGGTTCACTGCCTAAACAACAGAACGCTGATGACTTGATGTCTCAAAGTGTTGAAGCAATCAACTGTTCCAATTGTCCTTTGTATCATGTTCAAGAAGTCTTTTGTTGCCTTCTTCCCCCCCCCCTTATATTGGGGTATAAAAGCATATGGCAAATTAAAATACAGGCAGGCAATTTCAGTATTCACTGGAACTCCCTCCTGACACTATCCTATGTTTCTGTTTTATTATTTTACTTACATCTCGTACTCTTTACTAACAAATCTGATCCCCTGGTAAGTGGTATTTTGTCAAAGCTGGTCTCTGACACGAACCCCTGATGTAAAGAATGAAAGAGAAGGGAAAACCCTTCTGAGCAGTTTAAAGAAATTTAGTCAAAAGGAAAGGGGGACAGTCAAACACCCAAGCGCAGAATTTGAGGTGACAAAGACCCTTTAGAATAAAAACTGATGAGACCAACAGATGTGTAAATGAACCCAGAGAAGCTGTCAGAAGGGAAGCTTACACACCAGAGCAGGCTGAAGCAGACAAGCAGAGAGCTGCGAATCCTGTCATAGCTTTCTCTCTAAGAAGTGGATGAGCAAATGAATGCTGGAAACGTTGGTTTTACTGGTGGGAGGGAAATGTAAATATGTATAATATGTAAATATCTTTTATGGTAAGAGGGCATGCATGAAGCTAGCTACCGAACAGCTGTGTCCGTCACTCCAGAAATTGTCACAGCCCTTTTCTGGCTCTGAAAGTACAGGAGCATTGGAAAGAAGCACATACATACTAACACGAAAGGCCAGGCATGGTTGTGCATGTCTTTAATCCCAGCACTGGAGGCAGGCAGATCTCTGTGAGTTCAAGACCAGTCTGTCTTACATGGTAAATTCCAGGTCAGCCAGGGGTATGTAGTGAGGCCCTGAATCAAACAAAACAAAACAAAACAAAAAAAAGAAAGAAAGGAAAGCATTAGAAAGAGAGAGAGAGAAATGAAACTTAACTGGAACCTTCTCTATCTCTCTTTCTCTCTCTCACACACACACCTCCCCACACACTTCTTTTCCTTTTATTTTTTATTCTTCACTTCCATTTCTAGTTTGTGCTTATTTTGCTTTTTCTCATTTGCTTTTTTTAGTTTGAGAAAGCACAGCCTTAGCCTAGGGGACAAAGACTTTGGAGCTACACCTCTCTACAAGAGTTCAAATTCAATTTCCTTCTATCTCTCCACCAACTGGGCGACCTTAGCAAGGTTCAGCAAGTCACCTGGACCCTGTAGGAGTCACTTTCCAACAGTAAAATGGGGACAGTCAACCCTGCCTCCAGGGCACCCCAAGGAAGACAGCACAGCAAGGCCGATGCCACACTTCTC
>PVIU01027127.1:0-20938 GCA_004026605.1 Ondatra zibethicus | reverse complement strand
AGTAATGAAAACAGCTTGGTATTGGCATAAAAATAGAGATGTTGACCAATGGAATCGAAATGAAGACACAGATATTGAACTACAAACCTATGAACACCTCATATTTGACAAAGAAGCTAAAATTATACAATGAAAGAAAGAAAGCATCTTTAACAAATGGTGTTGGCATAACTGGATGTCAACCTGTAGGAGAATGAAAATAGATCCTTATCTATCACCATGCACAAAATTCAAGTCCAAAATGATTAAAGACCTCAATGTATATCTGACCACACTGAACCTGATAGAAGAGAAAGTGGGAAGTAGCCTGCAATACATGGGCACAGGAGACCGATTCCTATGTATAACCCCAGTGGCACAGACAATAAGAGCAACAATGAATAAATTGGACCTCCAGAAACAGAGAAGCTTCTATAAAGCAAAGGACACAGTCAGTAAGACAAAAAGGCATCCTACTGAATGGGAGAAGAGCATCACCAACCGAACATCAGACAAATGTCTTATCTCCAAAATATATAAAGAACTCAAGAAACTAGACATTAAAATTCTAAATAACCCAATTAAAAAAATGGGGTAATGATCTGAACAGGGAATTCTCAACAGAAGAAGTTCAAATGGACAAAAGACACTTAAGGTAATGTTCAACTTCCTTAGTGATCAGAGAAATCAAATCAAAACATCTTTGAGATACCATCTTACACCTTTCAGAATGGTTAAAATCAAAAACACCAAGAATAGCCTATGCTGGAGAGGATGTGGATTAAGGGGAACACTCATCCATTGCTGGTGGGAATGCAAAATTGTGCAACCATTTTGGAAATCAGTGTGGTGGTTTCTCAGAAATTTGGGAATCAACCTACCTCAGGATCCAGCAATACCACTCTTGGGAATATACCCAAGAGATGCCCAATCATACTACAAAAGCATTTGTTCAACTATGTTCACAGCAGTCTTATTTGTAATAGCCAGAACCTGGAAACAACCTAGGTGCCCCTCAATGGAAGAATGGATAAAGAAAGTGTGGAATATATACACATTAGAGTACTACTCAGCCTTAAAAAAAACAATGACATATTGATTTTTGGATGCAAATGGATGGAAATAGAAAACACTATCCTTAGTGAGATAAGCCAGACTCAAAAAGATGAATATGGTATGTACTCAATCTTTAGTGGACTCTAGCCATAAATAAAGGACATTAAGCCTATAGTTCATGACCCTAGAGAAGCCAAATAGCAAGGTGAACTCAAGGAAAAACATATTTAGATCCTCCTGGAAATTAGAATCAACAAGATAGCCGTGCAAAAGTTGGGAGCACGGGTTGGGTGAAGATTAGAGGAAGAAGGAGAAGGGAGAAGGGAAGGCCTTGGGGGAGCCTGGAGGAGTGGGAAGGTGGAGATTGAGGAAGGGCAGATATTGGAACAGGGAAGAAGATATCTACATTAAGGGAGCCATTTTATGGTGGGCAAGATACTTGGCTCTAGATGGGATCCCAGGTGTCCACCGGGATGTCCCCAGCTAGGTCCTTGGGCAGCAGAGGAGAGGGTGCCTGAACTGGCCTTGTCCCACCGTCACACTGATGTATATTTTGAATATCACTACAGAAATTTTGCCCGATGGATGGAGATAGAGACAGAGATCCACAGCCATATCAGAGCAATGGACTGAGCTCCCAGATCCAGTTGAAGAGCAGAAGGAGGGAGAAGATGAGCAAGGAAGTCAGGACTGCGAGGGGTTGGTCCACCTGCTGAGACAGTATACCTGAACTAATGGGAGCTCACCAAATCCAGCTGTACCGGGACTGAACGAGCATGTGATCAAAGCGAATTTTCTAACTGTGGCTGCCAGTGGGGACGGACTGAGAAGCCATCGATAATAGCACTGGGACCTGTCTCTTCTGCATGTATTTTTTTTTTGGGACCCATGTTTACTTGGATGCACACCTTCCTAGGCCGAGATGGAGAGGGGAGGGCCTTGTACTTCCCACAGGGCAGAGTACCCTGCCCTCTCTTAAGGATGGAGGGGGAGGAAGGAGGGTTAGTGGGGGAGTGGGAGGGGAATGGGAGAAGGAGAAGAAGGGTCAATATTTGAATGGAAATATAATAAAAAGAAAATTAAGAAAAAAAATCTAGTGCTTCAGGTTCTATGCTGCATTTCTTGCTGTATTAGTTTTATGTCTTCCAAGTTCTAGCTTCAAAAAGGATAGCTATAAACAAGGATGAAGTTAAGATATGCACTAAATGTTTTCAGATTATTTTTATATATACAAAAAGCAAGTTTATAAATTTTAGTAATATCACTTTTTCCTTGACTTATTTTTTACAGTAAATATCAATGAATCATTAGGCCCTAGTCTAGGATCAAATACTAATCATTGATAAAAGAATGGTATTCCTGAGGCTACCATTCAACCTATAAAAACACAGTTAACATGGAAAGAGGAAAATTTCATGTGGTTCTCCCAATTGACAAGAAGTCCAAGAAAATAATGGTTGCTAGAAAGAGAATTAACCTCTTCTAGGGATGAGTTATCATATTGGCTATCCAGAGCATATTGGTCAGCCTGAAAACATATACACATGAACAAGAAAAGTAGCCTCAGGAGGATGTATATATGTGTCTGTACACGTATATGCATACACATACACACACATACATGTGTATGTGTGTGTTTATGTGGATGTGAGTTTGTAGGTGTGAATGCAACAATAACAAAGGAAAAGAGTATTAACTTGAGAATGTGATGAAAGGGCCTAGGGGAAAAGACACCTATAAAGGACTGAAGGGAGAAAGGTAGAGAAAGTGATGCATTTATATTTTCACAAAAATATAACTAAAAATAAAAGAAAATTAAAAAAAAACTTGGGCTGTGAAAAACAACTTGTGTTTTTAATTAACACAAAAGCTTCTAAAAGATAAAAGTGTGTGCTATTACTTGATTCACTAATTTAACTCTATTGTTATTCAAATTCCTCTGAGAAACAAACAGCAACAATAAATTGCACATGCAAAGGCTTCATTTTCGAAAATGCTACTCATTGAGGGAAATGAGAACAGTGTGCTAGAAAAAACATAGAACTATACTGTATTTTATACATAAATATAGATCTAGACATGAAGAAGATAGGAATGGAAAATGCTATCTGGCTGTGTCTTAAATTTTTGAACAGTTCTAAGAAGAGAATCTTCAGGCCACATTCAACTATCACAAAAGGGCAGAATCTCATGGAGTGTGCTCTGCCTCAGTATTCCTGCTTCTCTTCATCAGTGGCTAAGAGTGTTCTAGAACAAAGATATGTTTCAGTAAATATAATAGTAGATTCAGAGTATAGTCACCAGAGGTGAGGTTAAACTTCAAGTTGGAGAGCACTCATGTACCCAAAAGATATGTGTTGATACCTCTGAATCAATTTTTTACTCAACATTCAGGAGAACACTGACTACACACAAGTAACTAAGTGTTACAGACTGGTTTTTTGTCTGTTTGTTTTTTTGGTTTTTTTGTGGGGGAGTTCGTGACAGGGTTTCTCTGTAGTTTGGAGCCTCTCCTAGGACTAGTTCTTGTAGACCAGCCTTCCCTCAAACTCAGAGATCCTCCTGCCTCTGCTTTCTGAGTCCTTGGAATTAAAGGCTTGCACCACCACAGACTGGCTTTTATAGACTGTTTTTACCTACCCTCTGGAAAATATTTCTGTTGCCTTGTTAATGTACAATGTAGTGGTGTTAGGAGTAGCACTTTTGAGCACTAATTAGATTTAGACAAGGTCATGAAGTTTGAGTGCTCATGATGGGATCATTTTCCTTATAAGAGAAAAACAACAAAGCCTTTTCTGCCTCTGTTATATTATAATATATCAGGAGGACATTTACAGGAACGTAGTGCAAATCAGTCACTGAATCTCCTTCCATCCTTTTTAAAATAACTTTTATTGAAAATGGACTCTTTTCTGTTATAAAATATCCTGGTTATATTTTCTGGTCCCATTTCCTACCCACCTCTCCTCACCTCAGATTCACTCTCTGTCTTTCATTAGAAAAGAACAGGCTTCTAAGAGATAACAACTAAACATGAAAAAATAAAATATAATAATATAAAGCAAAAACTTTCCTATTTAAGTTGGACATGTCAATGAAACAGAGGAAAAAGAGTCCAAAGAGCAGACACAGGAGACAGAGACCCACTTGTTCTTGCAGTCAGAAGTCCCATAAAATTAATAAGCTAATAACTATAATGTATGCACAGTGGCCTGATACAGACCCATGTTGGATGTTTTCTTTCTGCTTCAGTCTCTGTGAGTTCATATGTATTTTGTATACTTGATTAAGAAAGCCTTATTCTCCTGGCTCCCCCATCCCTCCTGGCTCTTATAACCTTAATGAACTGTTAGAAACAAGTATCTGCTATTAAGCCACTAGAGCATTTAATTACAGCAAAACAAGTAGAGCGAGATATATGATATACAAAGAAGAGGATATAAGTTGTACCCTAAATGGGGTAACAGTTTAATGGTAGCAAGGACTATTAAAATCATTATAATCAATGATAGTAACAAACCACATGATAAAAGTTGTCACAGCCACACATTGGGGCAACATCTGTAATAGGTCCAGCCTTCCAGCCTCGACGGGGTTCAAATGTTCCAGGATAGGGGCATGTGGATTAGAAATATTAGATAGAAGGAACAGAGATATGAAAGTAATACAGAGACATAGGTTAAAACAGGGAAGGCAATTCAGTGACTATTGGATTTGCCTGCATTTATTTTCCATATGCTTATATACTCTAATCCAAGAAAGCAGAAGATAGAAAAGGACTTCTTCAACATGATACAAAGAACAAACAGAGCAATTATTTGTTTCAATATTTGAAAGATCAAGCCACTATATCCCGAGTTAAGCATTCTTTTGTTTAGGTGGGACATGCTGTGACTACACCTTAGACCAAACATCCTGAAGGCAGCCACTTGCTGGGTCAACCCTCTTGTCATATCCTTGAAGGAGCAGGAATAGGCTTGAATTCTCTGATGTTTGGTCAGCGTGGATACCTCTGTGGGCCATCTCAATACCCAAAACACCTTGTTTGTAGGCACTCTTCAAGTGAGCCCTCTTATCTGACTTAACTATGAAACAGTGAGACTAGGCTTAAACTCTTTGATCTTCAGTCAAGGTTAAGTGGACTCACTTCCCTGGGGCCCCACAAAAGGTGTAAAATAACACAAACCTTGCATTGTTGCATTAATTCATCTAGGTACTTACAGGCAAATTTCATGGATAAAGATTCTTATAGGAGGCAAAACATAGAAATAGACTCTAGGTTGCAGGAATCATGCAAATGGATAAAAATAGGGACTTGGCATATTTCAGTTTGATGGGAGCTTAGTCTTTATTTTTTGTTTGTTTTGGAAAAAGAAATAAAGAGATCAAGACCATGATGGGTACACCCACTGAAATAGCTTAGCTAATGGGATCTTACTGACTCTGGACTAAGAGTGGGGGAAGCGGCATAGGACCAACTAGACTCTTTGAATGCAGATGATAATTGCATGGTTTGGACAGTCTGTGGTGTCATTGGCAGTGGGACCAGAAATTATTTTTATTGCTTGTACTGGCTTTTTTTTTGGAGCCCATTCTCTTTGAAGGGATACATTTTTTTAGTCTATATATAGTGTGAAGGGCCTTGGTCCTCCCCTAAATGGATGTGTTATAATTTGTTGACTCCTCATGGGAAGTCTTAGCATTTCTCTGGAGTGAATGAGAAGTGGAATAGAAGAGATGGTGAAGGGAATGTAAGGAGGGGAAGGAAGGGGAACTGGGATTGGTGTGTAAAATGAGAAAATATTGTTTTTAAAATAAATAAATAAATAAATTTTAAAAAGAGTCTTGCTGACACAGAGCATGATGATAACAAAGAGGCTCCATAGTAGTTTAAGCATCTAGTTACTTATCACGATGGAAGAATTGTTTCCACTGATATTAAAGTACCATCGTGCAAAAGAATATAAAAGTCCTACAAAAAAAACTCACCAAATCATTTAATCTGATAGTAATATTTTCTTGTTGCTATCTTCTATATAGTAAGTACTTAGCCCTTGTCAATTCCTAATTTGAGATATATCATGGGAAAGCCAATTCAGGTACCCTCTCTACTATTGCTTAGGGTCTTAGCTAGGGTCATCCTTGTGGTTCTTGGGGATATTCCTAGTGCCAGGTTTTTTGCTAGCCCCACAGTGGTTCCTTCAATCAAGATATTTCTTTCTTTCTTCTTCTCTGTGCTTCCCCCATCTTAATCATTCATTCACTCAAGTTTTCTTCCCCCCTTTTCTTCTTCCCTCCTTCTCCCCCTCCACTTTCCCTTCTTACCTCATTCTCTGTTCTCCCAATTTTCTCAGGATATCTTATCTATTTCCCCTTCCCAGGGGCATTTTCTGTGACCATGGACTATATGATGGTTATCTTTGTGAGACTCTTATAGTAGCAGCTATAATGATTGATTCACTCTTCCAATGAGGAGTATATGATCTTTATTTGGTATTTAATGAATAATTTCAAAGTAAAAAATTGAAGGTGTCTAAAAAGATAATTTGTTTTTAAACTGACAGAAATTGCATGTGTAGATGTAAAAATTATATTTTTATTTTTAGCAATAAAAGTAATATGCTAACAAAATCTTTTAAAGATCCAGTCAGTTATATTAGTTATTTTCACAAGTATGAACTGAAAAATATATAATATTATATATATATGAATAAATGAAAAACACATGATAAAGAATATATACATACACATACTATTCTATGTGATACTAGGTATCAAATATTTTATTGATATCTTTAAAAAAAGTTAAATATTCTGTGACTGGAGAGATAGCACAGAAGTCAAGGGCACTTGATGCTCCTCAGATGGACCAAGGTTTAATCCCCAGTGCTCACATGATGAATCACAGTCCTTGAAAATTTCAGTTCAAGGGATATCTGGCAGCATCTTCTAGACCCCTTGGGCACTTTGCACACATAGTGAACTTAAATAAATGCAGACAAACCTCTTATATCAATAAAATATAAAAATAAATTAAAATTTAAAAGATAATGTGTCCTGTGTTGTTCTTTATCAGCATGGCATACTTTTTCAAAAATTTCCCTAACATATTTTATGAATTATATTTTGTTTTCATTTTTATTAAATGTCATGCTTGTTATGTATAGTAAATTCTATGTTACATTTAAGGTTTTCTGTTAACATTTATTTCTGTATGAAATTTTCTCCAACACTATCCTTGTTCACATTTCGCATTGTTTTCAATGCACTGTCTCCAGAAACAATTTTTGCATGATTTTTTCTCCTAGTAACTGTTATTTTGCTTTATAACTAACTAAAAGTCTGTTTTATTAACTTGACTGTAATATTTTCAGGGATCAAAACACTATTTTACTCTTTATTGTTTTCTTAGCACATTTATTAAAAACGAGGACACATTTCCCAGACCTCCCTATACTTGACATTTGCCTACCTGATATTTCTTGAAATAATCTTTTCCTTCAGCTTCCATGGAAATTTGCACTTCTTAGAGTTTCTTCTATAGTTTAGAACAATATTTTCTAGTCTTGTCTCAAAATCTACAATTCTGTACTATATTCTTATATTTTATCATATTTAAATGTCTGCTTCTTTATTTGTTCCTTTCAATGCTGAGTATCCCAAAACAGTCCTTCCCAACTCTTTAAGTTTTATTACCATCCATATAATGATTCCCAAGCAAATACCTCTATATCTTATTTTAATTCTCCAAAAATATCATCCTTACTCAACTAAAATTGTGCACCAAAGAAAGTTGGTAAGAGTAGGAAGAGAAGACAGTTTTTTCTCTGGAATTGATTGTCTTTATTTCATGTGACAAATATAAAAGAAGACTATTTTTTGTTATCGTTGTTATCACAAGTTCCCTACATAATCTGTACCAAATCATTATCTACACTTGAGGGTAAAAGATCTCATTTTTCCCCCTTTAGTATGCTCATGTGTCTACTGACATATCCGTTGAAGTGTCTCAAGAATCACTTATATTTAAAATGTCTAAATATGTTTCAGAACTTTGAACTGAAAGCAATTCCTTTTCATGTGCTCTTCATTTTAGTGAGCTATACTACTACCCATCAAAGTTTTCAGGACAGAAAAAATCAATCTGAATTTTACTCTAGAGTTTTGTCTTACCTCATCACATTTTAACACTTACAGATTTAATACTTTTTTTTTTTTCGAGATAGGGTTTCCCTGTGGCTTTGGAGCCTGTCCTGGAACTTGCTCTTGTAGACCAGGCTGGTCTCAAATTCACAGAGATCTGCCTGCCTCTGCCTTCCGAGTGCTGGAATTAAAGGCATGCACCACCACTGCCCCAGATTTAATTCTTACTCAGACTAAGAATGAATTAGCCTCATTTCCACTCTTACTGAAATATATACTATAATCTTCCTGATGACTGAAGCTACATTAAATGTTCTTTAATTTATTCATACTCAGCACAGAATAAACTAAATCACTCTGACCACACATTTTTCTGCAGAACTTTCTGTCTGTGTTGTTCTTTTTGTTGCACTTTTTGTCAGTATTTTATGATTGTCTTATAACATATGACATATGAGTAATTTGTTCAGATTATATAAACACAGTATACAATCAGGGCTGGTAATGATGGCATTTGCCACTTTTATAACTCTACTAATCTTCAAAGTCTTTAAGATAGCTTTACTATATATTAATTGAATTATATGATGATAAAATACATGAAATATACTAGAAGAAATACAAAGAAAGAACATGAATGTTCCCTCAGATGTTTTTACATGTGAAAAAATGTACATTTAATTGTTAAAAGAAAAAAGAAGCTTAACAGAGTTGAAGGAATAAATAATCAAAAAATGGTCCTTGACGAAATAGGATAGTATCCAGACACTGAAAAGATAGACACCAACATGTCACATTACTAATTGAGACATATAACTAGGAGATGTAGCACAAACCCCTAAAGCTCAACACACTTAAAATAGGTTCTATTATTTGTGTCAAGTCAGAAGGGTCCTAAAAGCAAGAAAAAGCTAAGACCCCCTTTAGCTCCAGAATATTCACTGCCAGTAAATGGGAACATTATCAACCCAAGTGTTCAGTCTGAAATGAGTGGTTGCTCATAATTTCCAACTTTTCTTGGTCTCAGTATTTAATACCTTAACTTTCCCCCTTAAAATTACCTACATTTATCTCCATCCACAACAAGAATTTGTGCTCATTGAGATAAATAATCATTATCATCTTTTTCTTGTTAGGTCTTGTGAATCTAGGTGTGTGCTTGAAATACAGTAAAGATAGAATAAGTATCTATGTAATAAATATATGAAGAAAAATGTGGTCATGTTAATATCAATGAATATCATCAATGAAAATGGGCATTTTCATACTTTGTTTATTGATACAGCTATACACATATATACACACAATCAAGAGAAAGAGGAGGAAGCAAAGAGGAGGGTGAAGAAGGTTAGGGAATGAGAACATAAGACCTGAAATACAAGCAGCCAGTTTTCTAAGGCAATTTTAGTACATCATCCACAGATTACAAATTCTTCAATTTTTCCTCCTGGCAGCAGACTGCAGAGGATGTCACTAAGTCCCTTCAGAAAATCCAGTGTGTTTATCAGTCACTAAATTGATGAGTGTACCCACAACAAATCCTATGCCTTCCTTATACTCAGGAACTTGTTTTTCAAAAGTGTTACTGGAGAGTCCAGATTCTACTCAAAAAATAGTTATCAACTTTATAGCCTCTATTCTTATTAGTTTCTAACCTTATCCCAGTCACAATATAATTATTTTCATTTTCACAAATGCCAAACAGTTTTCCATAGAGATGCCTCAGGCGTTAAGAGTACATTCAAAGGTACAGCAGAAAGCCTCAATTCAATACCCAGCACACATATCAGGTAGCCCACAACTGCCTTTAACTCAAGATCCAGGTAAATTTCTGGCTTTTTCAATCGTGTGTCCAAAAATATATATATGAAGATAGTTAAAAATGAGTCCTTTAAAAACATAAACTGAAGTTGAACATACAGCATTCATTTTTTTCTCTGAAGTTATTTTCCCAACTGTGAAATCAGTTAATGACCAACCTGAAAAAAAAAATAGAAAGAAAGAATATTGCTTTTTAAATAAGTAAGCACATGAATTTAATAAAGAGAATTTTTAAAAGCAAATACATGTATGCAGTGTCTGGTAAACTGTTACATCAAAGATATGTTAAGAAGAATGTTATATTCTATTTTACAAGGCATACTGAGAATCTTAAAAATTAAGGCACTTCTTTAGAGCCATATAGTTTCTAAGGTCTACATCCAGAAAACCAATCTGGATTTATACTCAACAAAATCTTTGCTAGTTATTTTTATTATTTCTGAAAACTGAACAGAGGAACAATCTCTTTCTTCTATATTTTCTCAGCAAAAATCAATTGAGTGAGCATTGACTTGTATGCTCACATCCATAAATTCACATGCAAGATCACGGTCTATGCATGTCTTGTGCCATGTTGCTTATGCACAAACAAACAGACACGTGAACAACACACACACACAAACACATGCACAACATATACATACTTCTTGAAGAACATTTATAATTCCCTTTCTACAAAGTAAGGTAAATAGAGGTTAATTAAGTTGCCCAAGTGTAGTAACCATGTTGAGGTGCCAGATAATGCCTCAAAAACAATCCCTCTCCAGTTTGAAAATTATTATGTATAGGGGTTATTTACTGGAGGGGAAAAAACTTACAATCACTGTCCCAAACCACAGTCTTCTCTCTTGCTTCTGGCTCCCTTTCTGACTGCTAGACTCTGTTTCCTGTTTGCAATGGGAGGACTGTGGTTTGGAACATTGATCTGTAAGTTTTTTTTTCCCCTCCAATAAATAACCCCTTTTAATAATAATTTCCAAACTGGTGTGGGATTTTTTTTGCAGCATTATCTCTGGTGGTGATACACAGATTACTAGATATGGGTTAAAGCAAGATGTGAGAGTTAGCCAAGAAGAGGCTAGATCTAATGGGCCAGGCAGTGTTTTAAATGAATACAGTTTCTGTGTAATTATTTCGGGTATAAGCTAGCCATGTGACCAGGAGCCAGGTGGCAGGACACAACCAAGGGTGGCTGGGATGACAAGCTGCCCACCCTATTACAAAAAATTGGCTGCACAATGTGGTTGACTGACTCCATGTAAAATCAGAGAGAACTTCAAAAAGAATACAGAGTTTAACAGAGTTTTTGCTGTTTGCTAGTGCTGTGCCACAGAGAAAATTTCCTTACTTAGCAGCCACAACAGTAAAAAAGCCACTGTGGCTTTAAAATGCCTGGGCTATGCTGCTTGTGCCATCTCTGGCTCTGGCTGAAGACAGAGTGATTAGACCGGCTTTCTGACTAAAGTGCTATGGCTTGCTTGATGGCAATGTGGACTGTTGTGTACCTGGAACTGTGTGCAGCTCTGGAACACCAAATGGCTCTCAAGCAGGAGCAGCCCTGCCGTGCTGAACTGTGCTGATCTCAGGCAGGAACTATCGTAATTATCATAATAACAGAGCAGTTAACGTTTAGACTGGGCAGAAAACAGACAGTACCATATTACTCCTACATGGGGCAACTTAAGTATTTAAGAACTGCTTAGCATTTTAAGAAGTTCTCCTGGATAGTAAAGAATTAAAGATTCACAATAGGACAGATTCAGACATAAAAGACTTCTAAATGGGTCACACTGTTGAATAAAGGTACATAGTAGGCTTAAAAGAGAAAGGGAATAAAGAGTATAGAAAGATGCTTAAAAAAAGGTTAAAGTCTTTAAAGAGACAGAGTACAGATAGTCAAAGATTAAAAAAAATAATAAGCCACGTAAAAATGGAAAATTCAAAGAATGTCTGGATTATGTATTTTATTGTGTTTTCTTTAAATGTTTTGAATGTAAAGGAGCTAAGTACAGAGAGAATTTTCATTGTATGGGCTGCCAAACTAAAGCAACATATATGTTCTAAAGATATTATGACTTCAGAATTTGGGTCTAAGGACATGATGCCTTGGAAAAGAGGTTCTTCTTTTGTTTTCACAGAAGATGAGGCCCTGTGGATTGCATCTTCACAAATATGGTATGATAGACCATGGCCTCCTGAAAGATCACTGTGAACACCTTCAGAAAATTACTTCACTCAACTGCTGAACGAGATGAACCTGGCACACAAGATACACAATGAAAGCCCCGATTGACAGCGCCCCCATACAGCAAGAAGTGTTCAGAGAAATAACTATGCCCATATTCCCAAATATTGTTTATAAATGTTCTTTTACATTTACAGAGGGATATGATATAGATATGAATAATTTGCATTGATATAATTTTGATTTATTGATACAAGTTTAAGGTCAATTTTGTTATATATATATATATATGTGTGTGTGTATTTCTGATCTTGACTAAGGTATTGTGATTGTGTATTTAAAAATGTAGTGTATAATTAAGAAATATAGGTTAATGGATAATCATATATAAAAGTCAAGTTTGTAGTCATGTTAGCTAGATTTTCTAGATGTGCAAAGAAATATTTCAGATAGGCATTCTTCATATCTTTCAAAGACAACAGAATATGGCATTTAAGATGTTTTAATAACTTAGTGCTTTTCATGACAATGAGACACGTTTGCTCCTGGCAGCATCAATCTATTTCAAGAGGAAGATGGGCATTGAAGATGCTTCTTATGGAGTCTGCTAGCCATTTAGGCAAGAAACTGCTCTTGCCTGGACTGTTTCATAAACTGGACATGAAGAACCTGCAGAGAGATGACTGCTGAACTTGCCTAAAGGTGAGATGATCCTTCGGGGTTCCTGCTGCATGAAAGAGTCTGCGAGATATTTTCCAGGATACAGAAGAAAGTGACTGAACTCTCTTTAAAATTTCCTGCTTCATGATAATGTTTGCTGGATACTATGGGCCTATAGGCTGAAGATGGATGCCCCAACGGTACAGAGGAACTTTGGGTGACTGTACAGGCCGTGAGATGTCTCTGTCACTTCTAGAGTTTTGGAAGTTGCTTACGTCCTGTTTACTTAGGTATTATATCCTTCTGGAGTCTTTGATGGAGTTGAAGAATAGATAAATAGTTATAGTTTTCCATTGTTATGATAAAAGATAAAATAGATTTAAATATTGTAACTGTAATTCTTTCTTGATAACTGTTTTTTTATATGTAATTTTACTATGTTAAAATGAAAGCCTTTCTTTTTCGTTTAAACAGAAAAAGGGGAAATGGTATAGGAGGTCCTTCTGTATTTCTGTTGCTTTCATTGGTTGAATAAAGACTGCCTTGGCCTTTTGAGAGGTCAGCCCTTAGGTGGGTGGAGTAGATAGAACAGAATTCTGGGAAGAAGGGCAGACATGCAGCCGCCATGGTTATCCTGCCCAAGACTGACGCTGGTTCGAAGCTTTCCCAGTCAGCCACAACTTCGTGGTAAACACAGATTAATAGAAATGGGTAATATCAAGAGTGAGAGTTGGCCAAGAAGAGGCTATATATAAAGGCTCAGGCAATAATTATATGATTACAGTTTCTGTGTAATTATTTCAGGACTTAAGCTAGCCGGGCACTGGGAATGCAGCCCGCTCCTCTTACTACACCCAAGATGTTGAGGATAGCAAGTGGTGAATCTGAGATCTTGCAAGTATCTCATGAAAACAGAAAGTTGGTGTGAGTTCACAGAAATGTATGATATGCTTCCATGTCCATAGTACTTTGTTACTTCAAATTGTTCCCATGTACTCTTTCTTGTTTCAGTTTTATATCTATCTTTGCAATATTGTATTTATTTAGTTTTGTCTGTATTCTGTAGAGGGCATAGCCTTAGACCTAAATATAATAAATTAAAGGGTCAAGTAAAAACATATTGTTCTAAAATCATTCTTTTATTGATTGTATATATACTTTAGTATTTATGCAACATATATACATTTTATATATACTCACATGACAAAGTATGTGAATGTTATTTCAGGATTATATACTTTTGTAAATGACAATGACTATTTCTATCTATAAAACAATAGGTTCATTTACAGACATCTATGTAGGCTCTCTGTATTTCCTTTTGTAAACATGTTCATAGAGTGTGATGCTAGAAATGCAAGTTACAATAAAAAATCATGGGAATAGAACTGTTTATCAGACCTTACTAGACACAGAGAAGAATAAAGAATATGCAATATAAGGAGTGATAGAGGTAGAAACGCAGAAGGTATAACCTCAGAGAGAGATTCAGTTCCTGAGGCAGACTAGAAACTCTTTTATATCAGATAACGGGAAGCTCCTTGCTTTTACTCATGTGCCACTGTGTGAAGTTGATATCTGTATAGATAAGTTGATAGCTCACTATGCTGTTAAATAATAAAATGTAAAGAAATAATGGTCTTCTTATGAGTGACCATTGGGGTAAAGTGGTATTGGTCGTTAGCTCAGAATATTTCTATGAAGCATCTCAAGTCACTGGGGTCACATAAGAAACCATCAGAGTATGATTGCTGAGGTGTGAAAATGTATTCATTGATCTTATTGCCTCATTGACTTCTCATAAAAATGTTGATATTAACATGTAGAAATATAGACATACACATAAATATGTAGTACAGTCCTCTTTCTTCATTGTTCTTTTCCATTCTTTCTGTTATCAAAATTTCACCACAGACTTATCAGTAATCAAAAACTTTAGGCACGCATTCTTAGTGAATGTATTAGTCTAATAATTTCCATTCAATTCTGTCAGAAGCTAAAGCTAATCACTTCACATAATTATGCTACTCTATAGTTATATGAGCAGTGAAAGAGTCTTCATTAAGCTTGAAAGATCAGGGAATGAGCAATATAAAATGCCTAAATACATTCAAGGATCAAATAGTTCTCACCACTAGAATCTGGAGTCTTTGAATCAAGGAAGCCACATGTTTGGAGCCCTCAGGTGAAAATTGCATGTTCCTTGTTATCTCAAAATTGTGTCACTGCTAGAGTTAATTACCTAAAGAGCCCTGCACAGAATCCATGTAGCTGTGCCATGCATCTCTTCTAAATTAGAACAGTGCAATTATAACATAAATTGTTGTACTTACTCTAATAAGCTTGCCTCTTAGTTTTACTAATAACATGGAAACTAATAGCAGGGTCCATATAAAGTCTCTATGGCAATTATCATGCCACTTCTCCTTTCTTCCTATATTCTTCTCATATAATATTTAATGTATTTTTGTTGAAGTAAATTCAATTTATCAGTAGGTAAGAGGGTTGATGTGCTTTGGATAGACTTAAAAGTAAACTGGAAAACTCAATTTTCAAGTTGAGTTTTCAATCAGATACACATGGGAAAGAAAAAAAAACTGATTCAAGGAATGCTGATGTTTACCAAGGTTTAATATGATGCAAATGCAAGGAGAAAAACAATTGTTTCTCTTCTTGCTTATTCATTGCAAAGCCAGTTTAAGGTTTGGGTCCATAACAGAATAATCCATTATTACTACAGGTTGATAAACTAAGAAGACAAGTGAGATACTGTCCAGTGCAGTTGTGCAATACAATACAGATGTCCTTGAAGGCTTGGGGTACTGGGTTTGTTTTGCTCCATGAAAATCTATTCCTGGCTTATCTACTTTGGTCATCTTTCTAAAATTGGTATATCTAGATATACCTTGAGAATGGGCTGCAGACTCATTGTTCTAACATATCTTCTAACACTTGCCCTTCTACTATTTTACAAAATAAAGGCTCTATTTTCAAGTTGACCCTCCCATCATAACACAGGGACAGAAATCCTCTAAAGCCCTAAATACAAGTACACACCAAAATCGTATTAGTAACTGTTGAGAATGTGAATCAGGTTTTCACTGGCTTATATGTTCTTTATAATTCTTGAGACTTCTGTACTTTTAACTCAACTACATTGAAGGGAACCCTAAGTGATGTAACAGCTAATTAACCTTTATTGTAATTGAGAAGTAGTTCAAAGGGGTGACAGATATTAATAAATAAAAATCTATCCAAACTTATGAAGTACAAAAGGCATACAAATTGTCCAAAGTGCACATGTGAACCCAGAAGAAACCACTTAAGTGACTAATAACCTTAATTGTAACATAAATTATTGTTTCCTTAAGGAAATCAACTTATTGAAAATAAAACAATTATTTATTCCCAATGTATTTATTAACAATGCATTTCACATGACTTAAGTTTGTTACATATTTCCATTATGTATAATTCATTTGATATAATCAACTGTATTTTGTTAAATGAATATAAAACAGAATTCAATCCTAAATGATATTTTATGTCAAAATAAAGTATACATACTTAAAAATTTTAAATTAACATTAAAAAATATATTCCACTGCAAATTTTAAGTTTGTAGGAAATAAATGCAATTTATGTTCCATAAAGGGCTTAATAATGAAATATATTTTATGATTAAAAAGCCCTGCTGTGGGAGCTCTTTCCACTTCTTTAGCCAATAGCCTTTAAGATACCAGCCCACTTGTCTGTGGTTTCCTATACCATAAATGCAGCTGTAAAGCATGTGCTCACTCTCTTTCTTCCAGCTCTTGCTTTCAGTTACTGAACTCTGTTCCTCGTCCCCATTTGTGCAGAGGACTGTGATCTAGGGCAGTGATCTGTAAGTCTCCCCTACATAAATACCCATTTATTAAACATAATTCTGAACGAGAGAGGGATTATTTTGTAACCTCTGCCATCATCTGGCGCCCAAACGTAGGGACCACTCCACACTTTTTGGGATTGATCCACCAGCCGAGAGGCATGTTGGGCATTGACTCTCCTGCCCACGGCTGTTCAGTGTGCCTTGGCTTGTTATTCACATACCAGTCCACACACTGCTGTCTGTGATTCCCATGGTGCACACAGTCTGCAACTCACAATGATGGAAAACTTTGGGTTTCCTCTTTATCCTCGGCCCCAACTATCAGAAACATTTAATCACCTTGGTAACAGTTCTTAATATGTTTAACAAAGCATAGTTTCAGTACCTAAGCAAACAACACTTGCTGTTCACTGCTGAAAGAATCTCTTAGACACGTGGCTGAAACTGCAACACCTACTGTCTGATTCTTACACCTACTCCAATTTATTGTATTTACTTTACAACAGGTAAAATCTGAAAAAAAAACTATAAAAAATGGCTGATAAGATCCAGGAGTTCAATAATTATTTTGCTTATGTTATTGAAGGTATTGTGCAAGACTTATGCTATTTTTCCTTCCTATTATTTGATTCTAGGAATTAGCTTTGTTTTCAATTTTATCTCATTAAAAATGGTTCAATAGGGGTAGAAGAAGGAGAAGAATTCCAGCTCAAAGGCCCAGAAAATATATTCAACAAAATTACAGAAGAAAACTTTCCCAACCTAAAGAAGGATATTCCTATGAAGGTCCAAGAAGCATACAGAACACCAAATAGACTGGATCAAAAAAAAATCCCTTTGCCATTTAAAAATCAAAACACAAAACATAAGAATAAAGAAAGAATATTAAGAGCTGCAAAAGAAAAAGGACAAGTAACATATGAAGGGAAACCTTTCAGACTTACACCTGACTTCCCATTGGAAACCATGAAAACCAGAAGGTCTTGGATAGATGTGCTGCAGACAATGAGAGACCACGGGTGCAAGCCTAGACTACTATACCCAGCAAAGTTTGCATTAACCATCAATGGAGAAAACAAGATATTCCAGGACAAAAACAGATTTAAACAATACGTAGACACAAGCCCAGCCTTACAGAAAGCAGTAGAAGGAAAACCACAAACCAAGGAAACCAACAACAACCATAATAGCACAGACATCTGACAACCCTCCACCATCACAACTCAAAGAAGGGAAACACACAAACACTACAACCAAAATAAATAAATAAATATATAACTGGAGTTAACGACCACTGGTCACTAATATCACTTAATATAAAAGGACTGAATTCACCTACAAAAAGGCACAGGTTAAGAGAATGGATACGAAAATAGGATACAACATTCTGCTGTTTACAGAAAACAACCTCAACCACAAAGACAGACATTATCTCAGAGTAAAGGGTTGGGAAAAGGTTTTTCAATCAAATGGCCCTAAGAAACAAGTGGGTGTGGCTGTACTAATATCTAACAAAATTGACTTCAAACTAAATTCAATCAGAAAAGGTAGAGATGGACACTTTATACTCATAAAAGGAATGATCCGTCAGGAAGAAGTCTCAATCCTGAATATCTATACCCCTAATATAAAAGCACCCACATATGTAAAAGAAACATTACTAGAACTCAAAGCACACATCAAACCCCACACACTAATAGTAGGAGATTTCAACACTCCTCTCTCACCAAAGGACAGGTCAATCAGACAGAAACTTAACAGAGAAAAATTAGAACGAACAGAAGTAATGAATCGAATGGACTTAATAGACATCTATAGAACATTATACCCAAACAAAAAAGAATATACATTCTTCTCAGCATCTCATGGAACCTTCTCAAAAATTGATCACATACTCAGTAATAAAGCAAGCATCCACAGATACAGAAAAACTGGAGTAACCACCTGTGTCTTATTGGATCACCATGAAGTATAGTTAGAATTTATCAACAATTCCACCTCCAGAAAGCCTACTAACTCATGGAAACTGAACAGTCAACTACTGAACAACTACTACGTCAAGGAAAAATAAAGAAAGAAATTAAAGTCTTCCTTGAATTCAATGAAAATAAAGACACAACATACCCAAACCTATGGGACACTATGAAAGCAGTGCTAAGAGGAAAGTTCATAGGCCTTAGTGCCCACATAAAGAAAATGGAGAAAGCACACATTAGTGACTTAAAAGCACACTTGAAAGATCTAGGGAAAAAAGAAGCAGACTCACCCAGGAGGAAAAGAAGACTGGGAATAATCAAACTGAGGGTTGAAATCAACAAAATAGAGACACAGAAAACAATCCAAAGAATCAAAGAAACAAAGAGCTGGTTCCTTGAGAAAAAGCAAAAAGATTGACAAACCCCTATCCAAACTAATCAAAAGGCAGAGAGAGAACATGCAAATTAAGAAGATCAGAAATGAAAAAGGGGACATAACAACAGACAATGAGAAAATTCAGAGAATCATTAGATCTTACTACAAAAGCCTGTATGCCACAAAATTTGAAAATGTAAAAGAAATGGACAGTTTTTTTTAGATACGTACCATATACCAAGAAGAGGTGAACAGCTTAAATAGATCTATAAGCTGTGAGGAAATAGAAGCTGTCATCTAAAACCTCCCTACCAAAAAAAGCCCTGGACCAGATGGTTTTAATGCAGAATTCTACCAGAATTTCCAAGAATGGCTAATACCTACACTCCTTAATGTATTTCACATAATAGAAACAGAAGAGTCATTGCCAAATACTTTTTATGAAGCTACAGTTACCCTGATACCAAACCACACAAAGAGGCAACCAAGAAAGAGAATTACAGACGAATCCCACTCATGAACATTGATGCAAAAATTCTCAATAAAATACTAGCAAAACGAATCCAGGAACACGTCAAAAAAATCATCCATTATGATCAAGTAGGCTTCATCCCAGAAATGCAGGGCTGGTCCAACAAATGAAAATCTATCAATGTAATTATCATATAAATAAACAAAAACAAAAAAAATATGATCATTTCATTAGATGCTGAAAAAGCATTTGACAAAATTCAACACCCCTTCATGATAAAGGTCTTGCAGAGATTAGGGATACAAGGATCATATCTAAATATAATAAAAGCAATATACAGTAAGCTGACAGCAAACCTCAAATTAAATGGAGAGAAACTCAAAGCAATTCCAGTAAAATCAGGAACAAGACTAGGCTGTCCACTCTCTCCATATCACTTCAATAAGTGCTTGAATTTCTAGCACTAGCTAGTAGAGAACATAAGGAGATCAAGGGGATTCAAATTGGAAAGAAGAAGTCAAACTTTTGTTATATGCAGATGATATGGTAATGTACATAATTGACCCCAAAAACTATACCAAAGAAATCCTACAGCTGATAAATACCTTCAGTGATGTGGCAGGATACAAGATCAACTCAAAAAAAAAAAAAATCAGGAGCCCTCCTATACACAAAGGATAAAGAAGCAGAGAGGGAAATCAGACAAATGTCACCTTTCATTATAGCCACAAATAGCATAAAGTATCTTGGGGTAACACTAACCAAGGAAGTGAAACAGCTATTTGACAAGAACTTTAAGGCCTGGAAGAAAGAAATTGAGGAGCATACCAGAAAATGGAAGGAAATCCCATGCTCCTGTATTGGTAGGATCCATATAGTAAAAATGGCAATTCTACCAAAGACAATCTATAGATTCAATGCAATCCCTAATCAAAATCCAAACACAATTCTTCATAGAACTTGAAAGAACAATAACTAACTTTATATGGAAAAACAAAAAGCCCAGGATAGTCAAAACAATCCTATACAATAAAGGAATTGCCGGAGGCATTACCATCCCTGACTTCAAACTCTATTACAGAGCTACAGTAATGAAAACAGCTTGGTATTGGCATAAAAACAGAGATGTTGACAAATGGAATCGAATCGAAGATCCGGATATTAATCCACAAACATATGAACACCTCATATTTGACAAAAAGGCTAAAATTATACAATGGAAGAATGAAAGCATCTTCAACAAATGGTGCTGGCATAACTGGATGTCAACGTGTAGGAGAATGAAATTAGACCCTTATCTGTCACCCTGCACAAAACTCAAGTCCAAATGGATTAAAGACCTCAACATAAATCTAACCACACTGAACCTGATAGAAGAAAAAGTGGGAAGTAGCCTGCA
>PVIU01027126.1:0-20940 GCA_004026605.1 Ondatra zibethicus | reverse complement strand
CTCCGCTCCGCTCGGCTCCGTGGGACCTATTAAAAATATTCTTAAGCTATTGACCAAACAGTATTACAAATAATGTAGCTTCTGTGTGGTTATTTTGGGTCTGAGCAGCCAGGAACAAACAAGTGGCCTTCCCCCAACATATGTATGTATGTATGTAATATATCTCTGCAACATTTGCATGCCTTGTGCCTAAGAAGGTAGAAGAGGATGTTGCATCCCCTTGAAATGGAGTACAAAGAGTTGTAATTGGCTTTGCATGTGCTGAGAATTTATCCTGAGTCCTCTGAAAGAACAGAAGGTGCTCATAGCCACTTAGCCCAGAAATTAATGTTTTAAGCTTTCATTTTCCATCATGAAAGTAGAAAGGGTCATCTGAAATTTAGGAGCAAAGGTTAGAATAAATAGCTCACTAAACAGGACTTACAGAATTCTTTACTAAGAAGGAATAGACCACAGTTTCTTGTGAAATTCTGATGTAGGTTTTCAGATATTTTTATAGACTCAAGATTTCAGAACTATTTGGAGGAAGAAGTTAAACTCAACATAGCCTGATGGTCATCAAAATTTTGGCAAGAAAGTAGAAACACTGTGCATTCAAATCAATAACCCCCTAAAGCTATAAAAGCAGAATTGCCTCAGGCATGGTTGTGTAGATGACTTTTCCTGTTGCTCCCTCCCTTCCCCACAACAGTCCAGGAGATCTTTCTACCTGGCTCTGAAACTCTGTGATACCAGCAATGGCGGTGCCTAAACAGCTACACCAGGGAGGATCTTTGCCGGCATGCAAGTATCCATCTCATTAAGGGGACAGTTTCTCCTGTGTCTTACCTTGTACACAGGTGTATAACTGTTTAGTTTTTATCTTCACATTTCAGCTTCAGGTTGTAAGACAGAAACAGGGTTTTAATGCTTTTGTGATCCGAAGGTCTTGTATGAAGATGGAGAATATTACTATCCACATCAAAAGGTTGTTATGGATATTATCAGTCATGGATGAAGCCATTTGTAAAGGTGAGTCCTGACCATCCATTGTGCTGTGTCCTAAGATGTCCACATACAGGCATGTCCAAAGAGAATATCCAGCATTGATATAGCTATACTGATCATTCCATTTATTCCAGGGGAAGACAACATAGCGACTTAAACCCACACAGCACCTAGTAAGCAACTGAATGCAAACAACCTTCTTCATCCTCTTCCAATCTTAATTCCCTACCACTAACTTGCAGTTCACCTCACAATTATTACTCCACAGCCAAGAGATTTATTGTCACTTTGCTCTGTGTTGTGACAGGATCTCATAGAGCCCAGGCTAGCCTCAAATTCATTATGCTGACCTCGAACAATTAAACCTTCTGCCTACACCTCCCAGGGGCTGGGACTATATGCTTGTCCCACCAAACCTTATCTAGGTTATACTGTGTAGAGGAGCAAACCCAGGGCTTTATGCAAGCACTCTACCAACTAAGCTGCATCGTCAGCCGTAGGCAAGGGTTTGACAGAGGGAATTACAGTGAAGTGAAGTCACATAGTTGGGCTCTAACCCAGTCTGACTGGTGACCCTGTATGGAAGAGAGATATTAGGATGTGCTTGCAGGTAGAAGATGCCCTGAAGGGGGCTCATAAGAAAACAGACCCATAAGCACCTTGATTTTGGACTTCTGGGATTGGGAATTAGGAGAAAATAATTTTCTCTTGTGGCAGCCTAGCAGATTAATATAAACTCTGAATGAGGGTTGTATTTCTTTTTTATTGTGAAAATCACCACTCACTCATAGAAAACTAACATTTGATCTAGAAAGTAATTTAATGTTAGTGTTGGGGAGAGGCTGTTTAACATTTTCATGGTCGTGCCCTCCCTGCTTAGCAGCTAAAAGGTAGGAGAAGGACCTCCCACTATTACTCTGGTGCATTTTTCTTTACTCGCCACAGATACTGTTGAACAATTTTCTATTTTTCATTGAGCACATAATCACTTTAGAATCCTTTTAAAAAATAAATTAAGAAAACCTTAAACATTAAAAACCTAGGCAAGCCCTTTTTGTTTCTTAGGTTAATATATTGGTTCAATTCCTAAGAAGAATGCTTAATTTTCTACTCTTTAACAGGCCCTAAAATATTATCATTTAAATAGAGCCTGGGGCTTAACAGTAAAAACCCTTGATTCTTGTTAGCATGTGGGTTATAAATATTTAGAAGTATTCCATATAACAGCTATTTATTTTGAAACGCTTTAATCTTGTCTAGTTCTTAAGTTCTTTAAGACTTAATCATCTCTCCTTTAATCTATAATAACATATATTAATGGGGAATTTAGCTGTCTTATGTTTGGTTCTCCATAATCTTTGTTTTTCTTTTCATTTTCCTTAGTGAGTTCAGATGCATCTGTCACTGTACTTTTGCTCATGTCTTGTGTCAGTGATGAATTCTAGCAGTACCTATCTGAACATGGTGTGTAAATATGGACTATCAAAATGTATAATTCTCTGACTTATTATTTTGACTTCCATTTGCTTGCAGCTTCACTGAGCATAGCCTAGTAGCAGTTTCCATATGAGGAGAACACAGAGTTAGCAACACAGCATTTTAGGAACATCTGAATATATTGTGGTAAAGAGAGTTCTTCACTCCTAAGAATTTGACATGCTTGGTCCACAAGGAGAAATTTAATTTTTGTCACTCTTGAAAGCAGGGCAAGAATAACTGGTAAACCGTCATAAGGTTAATAACTTCATTTTGATAAATAGTCAATATTCTTTCCATGTGAATGTAACATGGAGGGGCTGCTAGTTGGGGTTCAAGTTCTGCCCGGTCCCCCAGCCATTTATTTCCAGAGAAAATCACACAGAGAGTCTCCATAAGTTACAAACTGATTGGCCCATTAGCTCAGGCTTCGTATTAGCTCTTATAACTTATATCACCCATTTTATCTATGTTAGCCACATGGCTCTGTAACTTTTTCAGTGGGGCAGGTCACATCTTGCTTCTTCTGTGGTGTGGGCAGGACTGCAGAAAGAGCTTCCTTCTTTCCAGAATACTCCTGTTCTCATTGCCCCACCTCTACTTCCTGTCTGGTTTTCCCACCTATATATCCTGCCTGGCCAATCAGCGTTTATTTAAAACATGATTGACAGACTACAGACAATTTTCCCACACTATGTGAAGGCACATGGTACATTTCAAAACCCCTTACACTGGGCTGGAGGACAGTTCCACTGGTAAAGTGCTTGCTGAGTGAGCATGGGGGAGTTAGTTTGGCTCACCAGCATCACACCACTAGCTCAGGAGGTGCTGGCATGTGTTGCTGCAGACAGAGGGAGAGTCAGTTTTCTTTGATGACATGATCCCCTATAGGTATACCACATGTCAGGGCAGGCCTCCCTTCCAACAGTAGTTGAACAAGGCAAACTAGACACTTTGAGACAAAAAGGAAAAAAAAATGTCAAAATTGGGTAGTAAACAAAGGTGAGGAGGGGAGGAGTATGGGCAGAAGTAGCGTTTGGACAGTGAATACAATCAATATACATTGTATAAAATTCTCAAAGAACCAATAAGCAACAGGTTAGGCCTTCAGAATGTGGGTGGCAGTTGTATGGCTGGGGCAGTGAGACCAGGGTTTATCCCTACTGCTTGTTCTGGCTTTTTGAAACCCATTCTCTTTGGAGGGATACTTTGGTCAGCCTAGATATGGTGGTGGGGGGAAGCTTGTTCCTGACACAAAGCAATGTGCTAGACTTTGTTGATTCCCCATGGGAAGCCTTACTCTCTCTGAGGAGTGAATGGGGAGTGGGAGAGGGAAGGTGGAAGAAAAAGGAGGAGGGGAGGGAGTGGGAAATGAATTTGGCATGTAAAATGAGAAAAGATTGTTTTTTAAAGAATAAATTAGAGAAATTATAGAAAAAAGAGATGACTACAGTAGTGTGTGTATATAAACCCAGGAATGGTGATGAGGATCTTGGAGACTCCCCTAACATGGAGTCCTGCTGAGTTACCGAGATCCAGGGTCAGCAAAAGACCCCATTTAAAAGATTAAACAGAAAACAATGGAGGAGAACACTGATGTCAACCTCCGGCCTCTATGCTCACAGGAGCATAAGCACGCATGTGCACACTGAGTAATAATAATTACAAAACACCTAATTGCCATTGTCTTTTTCTCCATTAAGAGATCTAGCAAGGCCTTAGAGAATTAAGGTCTTCAAACATTTATCTGGTATTCCCTCACATATGAAACATATCCATTTTATTGCTAACTGATAATTGAATCAATTGAAGCAACAAAATTAAATTTTGTCTGTTATCTGGTAGGTTCTTAAAGATTCCTGTGTGAAAAGCTCAGTTAATGAGCATTGTGCATAATAGTTTGGTTTATTAGATGATTATTTGCATGCAAATTTCTTCTTGAAGAGCTGTATACGTTTTCCTTTCTAAGAGAAAATATTTATGCATAGAATACTTTAAGATGATGTGAGTGATGACCAATTAGGAAGACAGGGTCTTAAAGACATATCTTAAAAGAAAATAAAAAATGAAGCATGATCCCTGAAGTCCTAATCTTTTAGATTTAAAGAACTAAATCTAAAAACCTTACCAGTTCAGTTGTTGTCTTCGTCGTCATCGGTTTGTTGTGGTTGATGTTGCTGCTGTTGCCCCAGAGTAATTCTGGTCTTCAGGTTTCATCCTCCTGGCCCCACCTCACAGGTTCTTAGCTTGCTGAAATGCTTAGTGTATCCTGTTCCAACTTTCTCTGACTGAGTCTTAGTTAAGAGGAAGGGTCAAGACTTGGGGCCATGCCTCAGTCATTTTTATATAACATTGTATAATGATATTTTAGTGGTATGAGCTTTCATGCATATAAATGTATGTAAATGTGCCTCTATGTTTATATTTGAGTTAGTGCATGTGTTGTTTGTCGCTTTACGTACACCAGAGGATGATGTGTGTCCCATTCTCTCATTTTCTCACTGATCCTGGAGTCAGGATGGCATCCAGCAAGCCCAAGTGATCATTCTGTCTCTACCTTCCACCCTCTACCATGGAGCTGTGGATACAGGCAAGAGAGCATTTGGATACACTCAACTTTTTATATGGGTGCAGATGTCGGAATGAAGGTCCCCTTACATGCATAGCAAAGATCCCTAACCAATGACTCATCTCTCCAGCCAGGTATGTCAGGAATAGTCAGAGTATGATCTCAGATATTTTCAAGGTAGATGTTTTATTAACATCTTGTGATAACTTCATTTACACGCAATGAAAAGACATAGAGTCTGGAATGTGAATATCTAACCTGTCATCTGGTGATGGAGATTGGACTTGCTGAAGCTGACAGTGTGTCAGATGCTAGAGGCTTAGCTACTTTCTAAGTGCAGACCCTAGACAAAATCCAAAGGAAAGATATCTGGAGCTCTGCCAAGCACTAATTCATTACACATTAGTTAAAAAAATTTATAAACTTTTATGGTAAAGGTTAAGGAAGCCTGCATACTAAAACAAAACTTGATGGATGTTTTGAGGGGCACATTTGTGCTCAAAACTGTGAAATGCCACCACCTCAATCTTCTTCATTACCAGAAAGCACCCCTCCTATAATAGGTTGGAACATGTCTCGTGTTTTGATCTTTCAGGACTCTTCCAAATATATTTTCTAAATTTTCAGAAATGGCCATCTGTCTTTTAAATGAGGGATATTTCCTGGACACAAAGGGAATATCTAAAAGCATTCTTGAGGAGGTTTTTACCATGGTTTTAAAGATCTATTTGTGAACAGCAATTGCAAGCCATGATGCCTTTGAGGATGGTAGCTGGGACAGAATTTCCACGTTGGCAAAGACTCTCATCTCTTTTTTCCAATTTCCCTAACGCTTTTCAGTCTGCAGGTATTTGAGTCCAGGTTTATGCTTTATCTGCCTTCAAGCCACAGGATACAAATGCTATGTGCATTGTGCATGATAGATCCAACAAGTATTTGTATAAATGTCATGCTGCATGTAAGTGACAAAGGTTTCAGTATGTTTTGGCATGAGATGAAGCATTAATTAAAAGACGTACATACAAATGAGTTGAGGGAAAACATTTGCTGTCAGGGTGTTCGGGAAATGACCATAATAAAGATTGTTGGCATTTTTGTGACCTATAAATGCTATATGGAGCTTTACCAAAACATCCACTGAGGTCAGGGGCAGTGGAGATTAACTAATGAGTACTTAAACTCCTGGCAAAATGATTCATATTAAGGCTTCAAAAGAATAAATCACTATTTACTGATGCAGAATGGATTACATGGTTATTGCAAGACACAGCATATGAGAATGTAATATCATTCATAAAACACTGAATAGAATGAATCCATTTATCTGGTCATTATTTTTCATGTCCATTCTTTTTCTAATTAGCAGAACAAATGTTTATATTAAAAAGCCAGGATGCTCAGGTGAGAAAAAAGTATCCATTCTACAAAGACTTGAACCACAGTTTCAAACCATTAGAAATTCTTTAATATTTAGTGCATCCTTCTCCAGATGAAAGTTAGAGAGCATTAGGATGAGGTGGTCTCTCCTGCTCTTTGAATTGTTCTTGGCAAAACTGCAGATACTGTTTTGAATAAAAATAGTTATAGTATAACTTTTGATGAGAAAATGATAAAGTAGGTTGGCTTTATTGCTTTGAATAGTGATCCTTCAATTAATCTTTATTTTGCAATTGAGTGTAAACTGTCTTCTATTATCACATTATGTTCCTTAGGTACTCCATAGTTTTCGGATTCAGTAAATCTCAAAAGAAAAGACTAGAGACATATATTGGTGTCTACTTCCATATTCCGTGGATCCTCTTTTTCCTCTAATAATGCCTCTGGTTCTCATTCTCGTTCTCTCTTTCTCTCTCTGCTTTTTAGTGTTAGTAGTATGACACTTTGATCTGTCTTTGTATCTCTATATTCATCTAAACTTAGTAAATTCATCCCCACTATAGGCTTGACTGATGATTGAGAACTAGCTCTGATTTTAGCAGTGATGTTAAGAATTGGGTGGGATGGTAATAAGAGGCCGAAAGAACACAAGCATTGTATTTAAACAAGAATATGGTTCTAGTTTTACTGTGGTAATTCAGTTTTCTGTAAACAAATTATTTCTCTATTCTTTAGAAACAATCATTATTTCTCATGTCTTATCTCTAGGGAGCAAGACCCTAAATCCAGTTATTCTGTGCTGAGGATCACCATCTACTTATCTTCTCCAGGAACCACAATAACAATTCCAATCCCCCCCCCCTTTTTTTTTTACCGAGGCAGTGAACTGTCCGAGAGCCACCATGGCAGGTGTGCTCTTTCCAACTGAGAAATACTGGAGAGAAACTACCAAGTCTGTGTCTTCTGGTTAGACCAGTGGTTCTCAACCTGTGGGTCGTGACCCCTTTGTGGTTGCACAGATATCCTGCAGATCAGATATTTACAATTCATAGCAGTATCAAAATTACAGTTATACAATCAGAATGAAATAATTCTATGGTGGGGGGTTACACAACGTGAGGGACTGTATTAAAAGGTCACAATGTTTGACAGGTTGAGAACCACTGGCCTAGACCCATAGTGAACCTGCATTTCCCAGGTCTTTGCAAAAGGTGGGGTGGAGAGCTGAGTCCCATCTGATAGAATTTAGACACCGTACCATTTGCCAATTCCTTATGTAGGCAACCAAGAGCGGATACACATGGCATGTATGAAGCCCCAGGTTTGATTCCCAGCAATGTGGGAACAAAAAGAAATTAAAACAGTGTGTATTTTTTAGCTACTCACTCTTGAGCCACCCCCATGTGCCTTTCCCTGTCTCCCATTTGCTTCTCTTTTCGCTCTCTCTCTCCCAGCTAAACGATGCTAAACTGATTGTGGGGATACATCTGAAGAGAAGCTGAACTAACACAAGACCTTTGTTTTCCTCAACCGTCTCATGAGGCAAGAGAGCTGTTGTCAGTTTTCATTGAAGAGTGGTCAATTAAGCCTCTGAAATTTTGAGTATTTTTAAAAGCAGAAAATCCACTTTAGTTTATCTGGCTTGTGCTGTGGCTGTAGTAAAACTCTGACATTGACCCCAGTGTTTTCAAATCTGGGTGGCAGAGTTCGTGGAAGTGGATTCTGGAGAATGGAGATAGGAAACTTGTCCAATGTGCAGCAAAATGTTCACTGATGCATTGTGAGGAGTGCGCAG
Organism: Ondatra zibethicus; assembly: GCA_004026605.1. NCBI lineage: Eukaryota > Metazoa > Chordata > Mammalia > Rodentia > Cricetidae > Ondatra > Ondatra zibethicus. The sequence goes on along the minus strand of PVIU01027126.1, from coordinate 12,736 downwards.
CTGACCTGAGAAAACACTATGAAATTGTTTGTGTACATTGTCTTAGTTAGCTTGGGTTGGCAGAGAAAAAGATCTCGTAGAGGTGCTAGTGTACACTGCCCTATATCAATTAACTTGGGTCAGCGCAGGTAAAGAACTGATCTACTTACTAGTGAAATGTGTGGGAATTGTATCTAGAAAAATGGTCCTTGAAAGCTTAGAAAGCAGATTGTTTCTATATATGAAACAACTAGAAATAAGTCTTGATGCCATGTATCTTGAGGGGTTTTATGAGCAAAAAAAGCTCATTTTAAATTCTATCATTCCATATTATAAGTATATTACATGGATAATTAAATACTGCAGTTGTCCCAGAGAAGTGGTCATGCAGGCTAAGGTTGCTTCTGTAAGAGCATTACTATTTTTGGAGTGACCTATTGGCAAAAATTGCAGAAAAATATCAGATTTGGGACATGCTTTTGTGAAAGGACTTAGTTATATTTGGTGTGTATCATATTAATTGGAAATAAGTAATACAAGACCTAAATGCTTTGACTGATCCCTCAAAGAACAATTGGATCTTTAGCCTTCAAGAAAGTATGTTTCCAAACTTTCTGCCTCCTGAGAGAGAAAATGCCAAGAATTTTGTTTTTAGTAATTAGGGAAGATTTGAGTATGGAAGAACCATCCATCCCAACTGACGTGAGCAGGCACCAGAGGAAGAATGAAAAGATCTTGTCATTCCTAAAAACAACAGGCTCGGACATGTGATGTCCATTTCACGGGGTTTCAGAAATGCTGTGTGTACCAGCAACTACTTCAGGTTTCTATGCTTCCCCTCCTCTGGATGAGCGTGTTCATGGCGGTTACACAGTTTCCAGTCCACCACCTCGTACTCGGTGGAGGAATCCAGATTCCTTCTCTCAATTTCTTTGTCTCCAGACCGTGAGAACAATATGAGCCACCAAAATATGACACTGTGTCACCAGGAATTCTTGACCTTTCAACCGACTGCTGTGTATGTCTGGGACTTTCGAAGTGTATGTAGATCTATGAATGTATTCTACAGAGAGGGTATCAAGTAAAATAGATTTTGTTCACAAAGCAGAGATAACGGTCCATCTTATTTTTTTTTTTCTTCTGGGGTATTTTGATAGGCAGAATTTCCGGGCCAATTTGAAGTAGGTAGGGCTCTAGATTCACTAGATTCCTGTGATTGGAACATAGGCAGAAGCATTACATATGCTTCTAGACTCAGTTCATAAAAATCACCCATGAACAACTACTTACCCTTGTCCTCTTTCAGGGCATCCTTGAAATTTATATGTTTAAGTTAGCAGCACCATAAAACTGAAGGAGCCGAGTTTGTGAAGCACAGCCTCCTGGCCCCAAACTGTTTTATTAGATAATAACAGAAAGTACTGATAGGACATTGTTGAGTCAAAACAGAAATTTTAAGGTGTTTTCCTCCTAGCAGTCATCCTATCTTGATGAGTATACCCAATATTAATGCCTATATTTTTAAAATAAATGCATTACTCTTGAACTGATTTTGGATTTTTGTAATACCTTCACCCCATCTCTCTCTTTTTGGGCTGTGTTTTAATAAGTGAGACAATTCTGGTTCTTTATATTGATTTCATAAATTAATGAATTGAATAGACAGTTGACTAATTTTTATTTTTTGTTTATTTATAGTAAAAATTTTCAAAAAGTCTATTATGATTCTTATCTCATTTTCCTTTGGTTCTCTGAGTGCTACTGTGTCCCCATCCCATAAATTTGGGTGTATTTTATTTTGTCATATTCTCTTTGTCATTATTTTTCAAAAGACTCCCAATGAAGCTTTTATTTGCAAGGATATGAGAGATAAGCCTCATATTTTGATGAAATATAATATAAGAGCACACCACATGGCTCTCTCTAGATGGCATATCTGCTTAAATGTTTACTTACTTTTCATTCTGATTGTGGTTTTCATTTTTATTCCACACTATAATATGGCGTGAAAACGCTGTTCAGTTTCTCATTTTAAATGTGCTATGAATCTTTATGATCACAATGTTTTTACCTGAATATTCTTAGGCATTTGAGTAAGACTGTTGGAGAAGCTTGACATTACAGTGGACTTCTTTGGAACGCTTTCCCTAAAAGTAAGATAGCTATCATTGATGGCAACATCAAAACAAAGCAGGGTCACTTGGATTTGGTGAAATATTTAAAATATGCTTTCTTACTAATAAGTGCCTCTTCATTTTAATTTTACAACGGTCCATTGCTTCACTTATGACTCCAGCATCTAAGTGTCATAGAATCTTGGCCTTGTGCTGAAAATGACATAAAGACTGGAGCAGTAATCTGTGCTTACTGCTCTCAAATCAAAATCAACACTTGAAATATTACTAGAGTTTGCAAAATGCATCCTGGACCAAGGGTATTACCGCAAGCCAAAACAAACAAACAAAACACACACACACACACACACACACACACACACACACACACTTGGAACAGTAGATAAAGGTAGACATTCATTCCAGTTGCGGCTTTAAGTCAATCATCCTGCATTTTGGGTGCTTGCCTCTACTCTTTGCCTAGACCTGCCTAGCTTAGCTATAACACAGAAAAGGGCAGGGGTAAAAAACTAAACCACTACGTATAACAGCCACTAAAATGTAAGTCGGACATGATGAGTGGGAGACCCAAATCTTCAATAGAGACTATAGGTGTTCAACTCTCCAAGAAAGTCCAACAAAAAAGCATAGGTTACAATCCTTTGTTAGTGATAACCACATTTATTATTTCATATGTGCTGACCAGTACATTAAACACTTCAAATTCAATGCTGTGTATAGTTCTCTTTAAACAAGAAAATAATTGGTCGTATGACATTTAATCATATTCTTTCTCTAAATTCCTCCCAGATCTCCCCAACCCCATTTCATATTCATTCTATTTCTGAAAAACCAAAGGGACAACAACAGCAACAATAACAACACAGAGACCCCTAAAAGAGAAAACAAAACGACACGAGAAAACTCAAGTTAGTTTTGTGTTGGCCAATTATTTCCGAGTATGCAGCCTGCCCTGGGTTGTGGTTAACATGCTCAGTTTCACTCCATTGAAGTGTCTGCTTTCTCTCTCCCAGTGTTACCATTTGCAAACAGCTTCTTTGATGGGGGTGATGCCCCGTGCCTACATCCATTTGTCTCTGCTAGAGTTTTGTGTGGTTTGCCTCGGTGCAGAGCTTGCATATGCTTCCACATCATCTGTAAGTTCATACGTGTAACAGTTCTGTGCTATGTGGGAAAGAATTTCCTCAGAGTCATTCACCAAGTTTGGCTGTTACAGTCTGCTGCGTCTTACTCACAGATTCCTGAGGCTTGAGAGGAGAGGAAGGCTATAGACATCCCATTCATGGGTGAGTGCTCCAGAGTCCCTATTGCTCTCTGACCATTGTCCAGTTGAGGGTCTCTGTGAAAATTTCCATCTACAGCGGGAAACAGCTTCTCTGCTGAGTGTCAGTGAGCCCCTGAGCTGGGTGTCAGCCAAGTGCCATGACTGTGGGGTTCCTGGTTAAGGGCTACTCTGCAGTTGGTGGGGAGTCCCAAAGGGATAGGGATGGAATTGGGAGGAATAGCTGAGGATGGCGGCCAGGAAGAACTAGGGGAACTCTAGGTGCCCATGAAGGCTGAGTCCCAGAAGATTAACCTCATTTCAGATGTGAAAATAAAAAACTCAGAATGTTAAATAAGCTTACATTGCTAAATGACAAGGCAGGAATTCCAAATGGAGCCCCCTTTGAGCTGTAAGTTTAGACCAGCAAACACTTTTCCACATTGCAAACATGAGAGAGGTCCAGTTCAACTCCAAAAACGGTTCAGGCCCAGAAGTGTGTGATCTTACCAAGGTCACAGAGCTAATCAGTCATTTAGTCAGGCTCTTAGGTCCTGGGTTGAGATATCACATCCTTCCTTGCATGTCATAGCATGACATCAATTTCTAACTCTTCTTAAAGCCCCTGCATCCCAAATAATTGATGAGCCATAATGCAGATAATTAAATGCTACAGATATAATTCTGGAACTCATGTTTTCTTAATGCCTGTGTTCTTTCAAAATTGTTGCTCAGTTAAAATGAAAAAGGTTTTCTGTAACAGGTAGTTGCAACATCCCTACTGTTTTATTTCACAGTTTCATTTTTCAAGATCAATGCAATGCCATCAGGAAAGAATATAATATAGAACATTATGCATGATTTAGATAAAGTCCACAATGCCCATGTCCCTGTTGTATTTGTGATCGAGAACACTTTTGTTCTCAGTTGCCCACAGTGCAAAGGACCAACAACCGCAGGACATCTTCTCTCACCTAGCCAAAGTGGTTCTTTCCTTCTCTGGTTGAGCAGTTAGTAGCTTTGAGTGTTGTGGTTGTTGGATTTCTTTATTGTGGGCAGCAGAAAAAAGTAAAGAAATGATCATAGTTACAAAAATTCGGCCATAGAACAGGCTTTACTAGCATGCTTAATTGCTTCCTATAAGATGCTACACTGAAGTGCTATCTGGCTTTTCCCCAAGGCGCAACCACAAGTGCATTAGACCATTACAAAAACCACCTGCACAGTGCCCTCTGGTGGTGTTCCTCTAGCAGTAACACAGATGCATAAACCCTCCCATTGCTCTTAAGTCTTTCTCCTGTATTCTGGGAAGCCGGCTATAATAAATCCTCTAGAGAAAAGTTCTGTATGCTATCTGGGATTTCAGGGTGTAGTTGGATGTTTCATAGTGAAGAAATTCCATAGTACTTTGATACTTGAGCTCTCACATCCTCAACACGAGGGATACATTTTGGAGGAAGGAAGAAAGAGGCAATTCTTAAATTTCTTGTTGAGTGTTAGACACACTGTGCTTCCTCTCTTGTGAATATCTCAGAAAACTTTCCTGGCCAGAGTTCTATTCCCAGTCTTCCTCATAATTCCATTAAAGCAAGGCCAGAATTTTGGTGCTTTATGTGAGACAACGGATCAAGGCAATTCAATAGTTATCATTTCACTCTTGCCACCCATGGGAACTCAACAGGTGCTTTCAGAAGTGGTCAAGGCTGTGTGGCTGAGAATGTGTGCATCATATCCCATGCCCATATATAATTTGTGGTGTACTGGCCTCAAATCTTGGGGCTGGAATCCAAGTTAGTTCTCCCACTTTGTTCTCCTCGTCCCGACAATTTTAAAACCCAAACATTGCTTGCCAAATACAGATCTTGTTTTGAAATGGAAAACCATGGTCGTTTATGCCCTCTTTGTTGTTTTTTGTTACCAATTGTTTTTCTTTGTCAGTTTCATTCAAGCCTCTCAATGTATTATTGTCTTTGCCTCTCTTCTTTATGTGAGGGCCATTTCATTTCTTGTCTCAGTCTCATTTGGCTATTTCTTCTGATCCGTTTGTTGAATTCTTTCTGGTAATCTACCATAGTCCATTCTAGATTTGATTGATAATATCCATTTTTAGTTGCAGCAAATTTTCAGAATTTTAACTGTTATTTCATCCCTAAATTATATAACATCAAATGAATCTCAACCATTTAAAGCCCTGTCTTAGGGTCATGTTTTTAATATATAGTCTGACTGTGGCTTAAACTACTTCTTAGAGGCTTGGCAGTTTAGTTCTATGAGGCTATAGATGCTGATCAGTACTAGTTATTACCCAGATGTTGGGAAATATTGGTATCAATTAATACCACTTTTACTAGTCTTTGAACGGTCAAAAGAAAAAAAGAAATAGTAAAAAGAAATCCAAAGTGAGTATACACTTTACAATAGATGTTCTTTTTTTCCTAAAATATAACCCTCTATAAAAGTCTCAAAATGGTGACATGCTTACTTTATGAGGAAAGGAAATAAGAAACGATGAGTAAGGCATTGTGTTGCTAAGAGGTTTTCATGCACTAATTTGAAAATGGTGCTGGGCTTTGTGGGAACATGGTGGGGCATGAGGAGGAGTCCCTGTGTTCCAGAGATGTTTATCTTTTGCTGTCTTTAATTCACATATTCCCTGTGGACTTTTTTTTTCTTACAATTGTAACAAAACATCAGAGAGGAATTAAACGAAAGGATTTAATATATTACATGGTTTCACAGGTGTAGTCATGACGTGTTTTTGTGGCTAAAACATGATTGTTGACAACAGCAGCAGAAGGAAGGGTTTGCTTTAGCTTACTGTTTCAGGGGCAATAATCCAGAGGAGGAGAAGGCTGCTGCTGCTCATATGGCTTCCATTTTCTAGAGGCACAAAATGACAAATGCTTGTGCTCAGTTCATTTTTTCCCTTTTATTCAGTCTGGGAATCCATTCATATTTAGGGTAAGTCCTCCAATGGCAATTCACTTAATCATGAAATAATCCCTTACAGGCTTGCTCAGAGGCTTGTCTTTTTAGTGATATTAGTTTCTGTCATGTTGACATTATTATCCATCGAAAGGTTACTTGTTTGGCCCCGTACCCTTGGGCAGAATATCATGGCAGTAAGAGCCTGTGCCACTCAGGAGATTCTTCATACATAGTGGATGGGCCATAGATAGACTGAAGGGAGGGGGTATGTGATAGTCAGAGTTCTCTAGAGTACCAGAACTTATAGAATGAATCTCTTTATATAGAAAGGGGATTTATTTATATAGAAAGAGAATGACTTACAGGCTGCTGTCCAGTTTGTCTAACAATGGCCGGCTATAAACAGAAAGTTTAAGAATCCAGTAGCTTCTCAGTCCATGAGGCCTGATGTCTCAATTGGTCTTCAGTGGATGTTGGAAGGCCTTGCTAGTCCGAGGTAGCTCTCTTTTATGGTCTGGCACTTTTTTCCAAAGTTTGGCAACATGGGGCTCTCTCCACCATCCACTAGACTTGCTGTTCTCTACCCGCCTTTATCTGGAGAATGTCCCTGGGCCCAGAGAACTTACCAAAGCTGAAAGCTGTCTCTAAGCCTGGATGCCTGGATTTATCTCTAAGGTGACCCTTGGCACAGTTTCCTGTTAGAAGTCTCCCCTGATGCATATGTGGTAACTAAGATTTATACTAGGAGCTTTGCTATAGGACCCTGCTGTCATATATGAAGCCTTATGATAGGACTGTGCTACTTCATGCAAATTAGGGTTGGTCCCCAGGTTCCCCATTCCTATATATTTATTCTACTCTGGAATAAAACCGAGATGATTCACTGATGTCATTGCATGGAGGACTTTCTCCATCAAACACACAGGCATCTGATCCCTGTTCCCTGCTTCTGCCCCCTCCACCCTTGTGAACCAATGCACCAATGTTCTGGAGGAAGAAGCAGAACTATAGTATACACTGGGATCCCGAAGAAGTAGGCTCTAATGCCAGGAAAGGAACATACTTGTTAGCAAGGCATGGCCAAGCAGGCAAAAAGCTTGCCTCTTCCATGTCCTTATGTAGACTTCCAGCAGAAAGTATGGCCCAGATTAAAGGTGTGTCTTTCCATCTCAAGATCTGGATTAAAGACATGTCTTTCCCAGCTCTAACAATCTTGATTATAGGTGTGTCCTCCTATGTCGAAGATCTGGGTTAGAAATAGATCATCCTACCTCAAATTAAGCAAATGTGCCCTCCATTTTTGGATTTTAGTTAGTTCCAGATATAGTCAAGTTAACAACTATGAATAGCCACTACAGGGGGGATTCTAGTACAATCTTCAAAGGCACCCATCAGGGAACCACTTCCTCCAGCTAAGATCTACTTGCTGAAGTTTCTATCTCTGTCCTAAACAGTAACTGGGAACCATGCCTTCAACACATGAGTCTGTCTTATATTCAAATCGTAACACAATTTAAACCCTTGGCCCTGGGCCTTGAAATCAAAGCATCCCTCTCTTGAGGGGAAGTATATCTCTGCCATTCTAGCCTGGGATTTGGAATGCATATTCTTTCTCATGAGGTCATTATAGCAAGGAGTTTAAGTTTCATAGCTGTGTTAGGACAGAACTTTGCTTCAGCTGCTTAGCTGACTAGTTGTCCCTAGAGAAAATAAATGCAAACTGAGTCTTAAATACATAGCTCCTAACCTGAACTCTTGGAGCACAGCCCATGAGGAAACTAAATGGAGCATTTAGGCTTAGAAGTTGTCAATGAAATCCTTACTGCCTTCTCTTTAAGCTCTCCAGAAAATCTTGAACATTTTGACAACCCTAGCAGAAGCCAGCAGGAAGTCAGCAGGCACTGCTATTGAACTTTTGAACTCTGAAACTGCATCTATTTTCTGAGTTCTGTTTGTTGACTTTTCTTTGATCTCATCTTATTAGAAAGATAATGCCCTAACATTTTAGCATATTTAAAATAAACAGCTCCAACAATTCTCCAGGGAGCTCAGCTTAACTTTAGCCTTTTCCCAATCTCTAAAGCTTTTTACTGTGATGTGTACTTACCTTCATGGAAATTGTCTGTTAAATAATTTTCTCTAAGAGGGAGTTTACTTTTCTGAACACACTTCAGGCGGGAATATTTGTATTTCATTTCATCATTTGAGCAAGAATCCTGCGAATGCCTTTGAAAGCATACTCATGAAACTAAAGGGCCCAAACCAGGAGCCACTGGTGGGGATCCAGGTGAAGACTGACAGGAACAATAGGGCAGAGCCTTCTGGGCAGAAAGGGCCTCAAGTATAGATTATTATTAACCTTAAAAGGAGAAAACAATGTGCAGCAACATATTTCAGAAAGCATCAAAAGATGTGCGTGTAGCCAGGGTGGCAGTGTGCTCCTGTAATGCTAGCTCTGGGGGGGGGGGGATTGGAGACAAGAGGATCAGACATTCAAAGCCAGGTTCAGGTATATTGTGAGTCCTAGGTTGCTCAGTGCTTCTGTCTCTCAAGAAAAGGAAAATGAGCATACCCTGTAAAGATTGTGCTCCCTAAGTCAGTGTAGCTCACGTGGAGTTAATGTTTATGAGTCTGTGTAGCACACTAGAAGTTGATCACACACTATGAACTGACATCATAAGTTGATTGATATTTACTTTAAAATGTTAAGAATTTAAAATGCCATCCTGCAATTTTTTGTCAATATCAAAATGGGTAACTTTATTTTTGCTTTTTAGTTACAAATTTTGTAATGTAACCATTAAAGAGTAGTAATATTAGTACTGTTAACACCTCTGAAGTTCTTCCTCACCCTTGTCATTTAATGTGACCAAAATTTTCTCGTAGCTCTGTCTATAGCTTTAAAAAATATCACGTTTTTATTATTTATTTATGTGTGTTTACCTGTGCATTCCATGGCACAAGTATGGGCAGAAGAGGACGACTTGGAGGAATCAGTTCTCTTCTTCCACCATTTGGGTTCCAGTGATTGAATTATGGTCTTCAGGTTCTGTGGAACAATCTTTTTGTACACTGTAAATGTGTATTTTTCTTATTGGTTAATAAAGTGCTGGCCTGTCGCTGGGTAGGAAGAGATTGTGTGGGAGAGCCAGACTAGGAGGACGCTGGGAAGAAGGAGGGTGGAGTCGGGGGAGTTTTGATCCAGTGCAAAAAATGAGGTAACAAGCTGTGAGCCACGTGATAGAACTTTGATAAGATTTAAGTTGTATGAGATAGTTAGTAATAAGCCTAAGCTATTGCCCAAGCATTTATAATTAATGTTGAGTTTGTGTGTTTGGTTATTTGGGAACTGGTGGGCAGGAAAGAAGAATCTACCTACAATCAGGCTAGATGGCAGACACCTTTATCTTCTGAGCCATCTTGCCAGCCTGGGCTATTCTTGTCTTATCTACTCTATCTTCATCCAGAGATGGCACTGATTGCCTTGCACTGGTCAATATGTTTTACGCCGGCAGTCACCATCACTGGTTAGGGAATACACCTGGGTTATATGGTCCGGCTAGGTTGATTTGAGAACCGTTACATTCATTCTGTGATTAAAACCAAGAAAGGAAATGGATATCTTAGACCATGAGAAAAATGAACCATAAACCAGCTTTACATTAGGACTCCAGGAGCTAGATTTCTTCATCACACACTAACAGATTTGCCAAACGTGAGCTTGATGTAGTTGAGGTCAGCAGTTCCTTCCACTTTGAATGTAGAGTTAAGCAAATATTCAGCTGTTAGTCGCATTGTCTTAACAGTTTTCTACTTCCCTGCAATGGGATTTCTTAAATATTTAGTATTTAGAGTTCTTAAGAAATCTGAAGTAGCAAAGGACCAACTCAGACTGCCCTAGGATGTGGAATTCGTGGGCCGGGTGCCAAGTGCCACCTGAGGACTGTTATGTGCACCAGCCTCTGTAGTTCCTCATTCCTGTGGAGTCAGAGGTTCCCAAGACGTCCCCCAGATCTCAGGAGTGGTGAAATGGGCTGGGAGGTTGTGATACTATACAGTTTTAATTTGATCGAAAAAAAAAAATGGAGTAAAACTCAGAAAGTGTCAAGTGAATAGTGTGTAACAAAGTTGTAAAAATATTCTGGATAAAAATAGATTGCGTATTTCATTACTGTTGAGAAGTGTCTCCTAAATACAAGTAAATTCTCAACCAGCAACTCTCACCAGAGTTACAGTCAAAAGCAAGGTAATCCTTGGTAGAAGCCGCTGATGTTACCCAATATCTCACAACGCACAGCACAGCCTCTCTGCTCCTCCCTTAACAGAGGATGCTCTAGCTCTGGGTATTCATTCCATGAAGCTGGAAAAGCAATGCTCTTTTCCCACAGATGGTGGCAAAGCAATGCATGTCGTAGCTGGTGCCTCTTTCTGATACTTCTGCTCAGTGTTTCTCTCCATCTCTTATGTGCAGAAGGTGGCTGAATTTTGGCAAGCTTCCTCACTAATCTTTGATTTTTCTTCATTATTAGAAAAGCTGATAACTTTTGAAATCGGTTTAATGTTTTAAACCTCTGGTATAGTTAGTCCACCACCAACAGGGACAGTGTTCTTTGGGAATCTTGCTTCCTCCTAGTTTTAAATGGTTACATATCTAAGAAGGACGGGGGTTTTCATTTCCATGAATGATTCCAGGCTTAACACTTTCCTTGCTTTGCCGGCCTACTCACCACGGACAAGTAGAAATGGAAGAAGACTTCACATGTCAACTGTACAAGGAAGCACCCACCGTCTGTGGTAATAGCATCACTCGGGTAGTATACCAGGCTATAGAAAGGAGTGAAAACTCACGATCTAGGCATAATTAACAGATTATCGGCTCCCGGGGCTAAACACTGTTGGACAAGTCTGGCTCTTCTCACAGGCCGCTCACAGCTCATCACTTTCCCTTGGTAGCATCTCGAGGCTAACAGACCTGTGGAGTGAAGCTGCCAACTTTAATCAGTCACTTTCCCCCAGTGTAAAGACAGCAAAGAGAATCAGCTCAGCAAGGCTGAGGGGGCATGAAATTGTGTTAAGCAACATTCCCAACAATGACTAGATTTGCTGTTTTAAAATAAGTGACTTAAATGTCTTCTTCTCCTCCCTCCCCCCAACCTTGAAACTGTAATTTTCCTGGGCTGTTGAGTGTAAAGGTGACCGTGCTGTGGTGGGGTCTCAGCGGCTTGTGGTCGACAGCTAATCAGGTTGATTCATTTGGCGAGGTAGGCAGTAACAGTTAAAAAACAGAATTGAGTTCTTAGCTCACCGAGCTATAACACCACACATTTCTCCCGCTTCCTGCTCCTTGAGGGAACAAAATCGTCATGCAGACTCTTCAGAAGAATGTTGTAGATATGAGGTGTTCCTGGTGTAGCAGAAAACGTACTCAGTCATGGAACAAAAGCCACTTGCCTTCCTGAATTTGCTCGCACTCTTTCAGTAACTGATGTAACTGCTCTTGCTAATGGGAGTGGGTATACAGCTAGGGCCCATCCCGGGTTTATTGTAGTTCCATGCCACAGCTAGTGGACTGTAAAATGCACTTTTTCTTACTACTAATTGAATCAGAGCAGACTCAAGAGTCAGCAGTGGCTCAGTATTACCAACATTCCCCACAGGATGGCATCCATCAGTTAAAAACAAAATTCACAGTTTAGCAGGAACCATAAAAATAGAGATGGATTAGATTTTCCATGAGATTTTACAATATTTAGGGTTGGTTTTGGTACACACTTTAATTTGATCATAGTGAGGGAGGAGAGAGGCTGTTTGCCAGGAGCTGGTGCTGATGAAGAGATGGAGCCCATAGTTTGTACAAAGGTAGAAATGGACTCAGGTTGAGGACAGAGCAGCCTACCAATAAAGCTTAGCATGCAAGAGCCCCAGATCACCAGAAGGCAATTGACTGAATTAATTTATTCTCCTCTGTTAGAAGATTAGCAACTATCAGGAGATCAAACCAGAACAAAAGAAGCCTCATGCTAAATTAAAGAGGGAAACACAAGATGATCTACTGATCGGATTAGCTAAATTCAGAGGACGTTAATATTTCTAGTGTTTTAAGGTTGGGAGTAATAAAAATTACAGTATATAGTGTTTTTTTCTACATTACCATAGACACTAATATGCCAATCCTAGATTTTTATTTTATTTATTTATTTAGCATGGGGAAGAGGTCTCAAAGAAAGGAGCAATGTATTCAATCCAGGACTAGAACTAAGACAGTGATCAGGATGTTTCTGAGAAAGACCACAGCCAAGAGAAAAGGAACGCGGGTGCTTGGCTTGAAGATGTGCACACACCTTCAAGTTTCTGTTGAAGACTAATGAAAATAGCAAAGCTTCTGTGTGTGTGTGTGTGTGTGTGTGTGTGTGTGTGTGTGTGTGTGTGTGTG
>PVIU01027125.1:0-20904 GCA_004026605.1 Ondatra zibethicus | reverse complement strand
TCACACTACAGGACTGGTACCCTGCATCTTATACTACAGGACTGGTACCCCTCATCTCACACTACAGGACTGGTACCCCTCATCTCATACTACAGGACTGGTACCCCGCATCTCATACTACAGGACTGGTACCCCTCATCTCATACTACAGGACTGGTACCCTGCATCTCACACTACAGGACCCTGCATCTCACACTAGAGGACTGGTACGTCATCTTAACAGCGTCCTCCACGAGTCCAGAACTACCTTGTGAACAGCAAAAATGCCACAACATTTGAGTCTCTATTCCTGAGAATACATTAAAACAACTCGATCTAATATCTGAGTTCTCAGACTCCCTGGCTCATTTAGCCCACTGCCTCCCTCAGCAGAGCCCAGTCCAAACTCTCCTGGACCCAAGGTCCCTCCCCACCCACCCCTAGCCTTGGTGATACTTTCAATGCTCCTTGCATGGGTTGATGCTGTTTTCTCTCAAGAATGAGCCCTCCTCAGCTTTGCCTATCTGCAAAGTACTCGGCCTTGATATCACCTTCTCAGGGCTAAGTGATCCCCAAGTGTACAGGCCCGTACAGGCCGCTTTATCCCATAGGGACATTTTCCTTATAGTAGGACTTAAGACTTGTCTTGAGTGTGGACCAAAATTCTTGGAAAAAAAAAAAAGACACACCCGCTTGACCATAGGGTGACTATACCTTCTGTGATTGTAGAGAGGCCGGTATGCTGCAAGGTGGGAGCTCAGGACCTAATTACAAACTATCTTGGGCGATCTCTGCCGTTAGTAGCCACATCATGTAAATCTTTGGAATGCACAGATCACTAATTGAGCCAATCAAAAGGCTTAGAATGCCATCGCACACCCCTGAGGCTGCCGCTTCTGGGATCCCTCCTCTCCCCGGAGCTCCTGCTTGGGTTCACAGCAATGCTCTCTAAGTGCCCAGCCCTCAGGGCTCTTCTAAGTGCAGTTAGGTTCTGTTACTATGCTAACCACTGTGGAATATAGAATTTGGAGAAACCAGAATCTGTAGGTTCTCAGGCTATGGTCACTCAAATGGGGTTCCAGGACAAACTGTTATTTCCTATTTAAGATACATTTACTAATGAATGGGTTTCCCCTCACTAATCTAATAATTTCTTCAGTAGTGGAAACCAAATCTTATTCAGGTTTGTATCCTGAATTCCTGAATTCAGTCTGTGATGTGCTAATACATTAAAAGATAAACAAAAGCTGGGCGTTGGTGGCACACGCCTTTAATCCCAGCACTCGGGAGGCAGAGGCAGGCGGATCTTTGTGAGTTCGAGGCCAGCCTCGTCTACAAGAGCTAGTTCCCTGTCTCAAAAAACAAAAACAAAAACAAAAAAAAAGATAAACAAAATATCACTTGCTTACTAACTGGCAAAACCAGATTTTCTCTCAAGTTATTCTGATCTCTGGGTTGGCCAGACTATTTCTCAAAACGTTAAATATAGCATTTAATTTTTTAAAACTCTTTGTAATTTATGTAGCCTACTTCTTACTAAATGAAAACCCTTCACAAACCCCCTGAATTGTCTCCAGAACAAGGGCTGTGCTACACATTTGTCTACGCTGAAAAGGTACCAATTTGCTTAAAGACAATTTCCTGCTATCTAGTCATCACTATCCCTCAATGCTCTATGAATTCCCTCACAGGCGAGGTCTCTAATCCTTCGCCTCTACAGAGGGTCCAGTGCACAGTGAAAATGAAGAGCATGTGTGCAAGTGATTGCTGCTGCTCTGTAGACTGAGCACCCACATCACAGATCCTTACTGTGTGGCCCCTGCAATGCTGGGAGTCATCACACCCCAGAACCCAAGTCCATCCAGCCATGGCCAGGGCTTCCATGCTCACTAACGAGCTCAGCTTAGCTGCCCCTCTTTGGAGAAAGCAGTCCCTACCCTCAATTTCACAGGCAACCACTCTTTTTTGTTCCCATAGTGCACTGTGTAAATGCTATTTTTCCAACACCAGACTTAAAAAAATAAAAAGTATATGATACAGAAGGCAAAGGTGATGTCTGGCTCAACTTTTCTTGCCCAACACTTAATGATACTTGGTAAATAAGAAACAGACAAAGGCGCATGCCTTTAATCCTGGAACTTGGGAGACAGAGTCGGGAATCTCTGTGAGTTTTAAGGCCAGCCTGGTCTACATAGCTAGTTCCAGGACTACATAGTGAAAACCTGTCAGAGAGAGAGAGAGAGAGAGTGAGACAGAGACAGACAGAGAGAGAGAGACTGCTTGATGCATAAGAAAAAGATGATCAACATAGTTGAGATGAATAACTAAAGGTATCTCAGGACAGAGCTAAGGGAAGGTGACTTACATTGAGTCAGAGGGCCATGGTGTAATGCAATGCACAGCAATGCACAGCTGTGATCCCAGAGCTCAGGAAGCAGAGACAAGATGATCTCAAATTGGAGACCAGCTTGGGCTACACTGCATGTCCCCGGTAGATCTGTAACATCAGCATTCAAGAGTCTGAGGCAGGAGGATTGTAAGAACCAGCCAGCCTGAGATAAGGTAAGATCCCATCTCAAAAATCCAAGTAAGGAAAAATAAATTTGAAGGTCTGGGGATATAGGGCAGTAGTTGAGCATTTGCCTAGTACGGCCAAGACCCTAGCTAAGACAATGGTGATCCCTCCCTGTGGGTGGAGACACAATGTGCTGCAATCGTTGAATTTCAGCTACAAGGGCTTTGTTGAAATTGAATTCCTTGAGTGCCTGCTATATATAAAACATCACGGAAATGCCAGCTCAAGTCTTCACTCCATCCATGACGTGACAACATGCCTTTCTCCAAAGTTCCAAACAAGTCAGTTTATACTGGTCTTAAAAGTGATGAGTCAGATAAGCTAAGAGAACGGTCCCCAATCACCGTAAGCTAGAAGTCCTCAGCATCTGGATAGGCCAAACCACCATAAACTAGGAGAAAAGTCCTCGGCATCTGGATGGGCCAGACCTCTCTAAGCTAGATGAGTGGTCCTCAACATCTGGATGGGCCAGACCACCCTAAGCTAGGAGAGAGGTCCTCAACATCTGGATGAACACATACAGCTCTCTGACCCTCCATGAATGTTGTAACGGGGGATTCTTTCTACACCGAGGCTTTTTTCTGCTTGAAATGAAAATTAAACATTTTTAACTGCCTGACAATTTATCATGGATACTTGACTTTTCTTAATCCTAAGGCAATTTGAACCATGGCCACAGAAATACCCCAGGTATTAACTCACAGATCCACATCACCTCATTCTGTCCCTGGGCCTCCTGAAGTGCAGATGTAGCACTTATGTCCCCCTGCTTCCCACCACAGTATTACACACTGATGGGAATGAAGCTTGTTTCTAAAGAGCATCACTCTGTAGCCCAGACTGCACTCAAGCTCACGATCCTCCTGCCTCACACAGTCTCCTGAGTGTTGCAGGATGAGCCATAACAAAGTTGGAAGATATTCCCTAAGCTCAGTGTAAGAAAGGATGTTAAACAAACTAGACACGTAACACATACATAATCAGCTTTATCAAAATGAAAAGCCACTGTACATCCAAATCAATAAAAGAAAAGTAAACTAATAACACATAAGTCCCAACTAGGGGAGGGAGAACAGCTTGCAACACCTGAATAAACAGAAAAGCATGAGCTCTAACACATACAAAGAGCACCTTCTAATCAATGACAGAAAAGCAAACAACCCCCACCCCAAAAGTGATCAAAGCACAAATATACACTTCACAGAAAACAGAAACGAACACTCACAAATCTTAGGAAGGCTGAACAACTGGGCTAGGAATAAATGAAATGCAAATTAGTAAAAACAAGTTTACAGCCAGCCAAAGTAAATCTTTCCACTAAACTAAAAGAGCCTCACATTCACATAAAGCAGAGAAGTTCAGGCCAAGATACCTCTATTGTCACCCTAGGATGCCTGACAGTTTCCATGGCAAAAGGGACTATGCAAGGTCAGATGTGGTGGCATGTGGTGGCTTTTTAAGAGTTTATTTTACTTTTACTTTATGTGTATGAGTTTTGCCTGACTGTATCTAAGTGCACCAAGTGTATACAGCACCCCTGGGGGACAGAAGAGGGCGCTGGAGGCCCCTGGAAGCAAGTACTCTTAACTGCTGAACCATCTTTCCAGACTGGCACATGCATTTGAACTCAGCAGGCAGATATATCTCTGTGAGTTTCAGGCCAATCTGGTCTACACAACTAAACTCAACCAACCAGGGCTACCTAGTGAGACCGGTCTCAAAATAAATAAATAAAAAGGGCTTCGCAAATATGACAAGGACCCTGAGATGAGAAGAATGCTCCGTAAGATCTGAGCCAGCCTGGTATGTTCACGAAGTCAGGGGAGGAGCATGAGAGCTGGACGAGATGCGGCTGGGGGAGCAGGGTCAAGGAACCGCAGCCATGAGCCAGGAATCCGGTGAACCCCAGAAGCTGACAAAGGAAGAGGCTGGTGTCACCCCACTCCTGTGCCTTCAGAAGGAACAAGGCTCTGGACACTGGTACTTTTACACTACTAGATCAATTTCTGACTCCTGACCTCCAGGACCAAAAGATAAAACCTTTGTTCCCACTTGCCACTAAGACCATGGTAATTACGCAACAGTGTGAAAAGGACACAATACTAAAGCTCAGTGTGACATTTAGCCGGTTTAGCATCAGCTAGTGACACTGAACACATGCATGTCATCTCGACTAGCAGCTCCAGTCCCAGGCACATGCCCAAAGACACTCTTGCACATGCATAGGATGTGTGGGAGAGCAGATATAATCTGAACTGGTCATTCCTAACAGAAATGAGCAAACTTCATGGAACAGTACTGGTGTAGGAGGGTCCTTCTGTATTTGGGTTGCTTTTATTGGTTAATAAAGAAACTGCCTTGGCCTTCTGATAGGGCAGGACTTAGATAGACAGGATAAAGAGAACAGGATACTGGGAAGGGGACAGAATTAGAGAGAGCCGCCGCCATAAAGCTCCCAGGTCACAGACGCTGAATCTTTTTCGGTAAGCCACAACTAGTGGCGACACACAGATTATTAGAAATGGGTTAAACAAATATGTGAGAGTTAGTCTATAAGAGGCTAGAGCTAATGGACCAGGCAGTATTTAAATAAATACAGTTTCCGTGTAATTATTTCAGGTACGAACCGGGAGTCGGGTGGGACAGAACAAGGGGCCCAGCGCCGGGAACGCAGCCCGAGCCCCTCATTGCAACAGATAGTGCCCAACGTGGGGCTAAATCCACTTAAAAACCTGAGAGAGAGTTTAACACAACTTTTTACTGTTTGCCTACTACAAAAAGATTTCCTGACTCGGCAATAAAAAATAACAAAAAAAAGGTGCGCGGTTTTAAAATGCGGCTTCCTGGGCCCTGCCGCCGGTGCAAACTCCAGCTATAGAGTATTTGTGGGCACGGACGTTTGTGTGCCCGCTCGGGATCGGGGTAAAAAGTAGCTGAGACCATGCCGTGGCTCAGCTCCTCCTGCCCGGGCAGACGGCGGGATCAGGCTTAGTCAGGCGGGAGAGCATGGTGGATTTCCGCAGCCATACACAGAGATGTTTTGCGCACTGCGGCTCAGAGGCACAAGCAGCTCCGCCATGTTGGACTGGGCGGAGCAAGCAGGCAGTACCTGTATTTGACCTGAGATTGTCACAACTTAGATTCTCAAGAGCTTAGCATTTTAAAAGCGCAAAGCAAAACTGTTCCTGTACATCAAAGAATTACAGATTCACAGTAGGACAGATTCAGACATAAAAGACCTCTAAATGGGTCACACTGTTAGATAAAGTACGTAGGCTTAAAAAAAAAAAAGGAGTATAAAAAATACTTAAATAAAAAAAGGTAAAGTCTTTAAAGAGACAGAGTACAGATAGTCATAAATTAAAAATAAGAAAGAAAAAAAATAAGCCACGTAAAATAAAAAATTCACAAAATGTCTGGATTATGTATTTTCTTGTGTTTTCTTTGAATTTTTTGACTGTGAAGGAGCTAACTACAGAGAAAATTTTCATTGTATGGCCTGCCAAACAAAACAAACATATATGTCCTAAAGGTATCATGACTTCTAAATTTGGGTCTAAGAATATGATGCTTTGAAAAGGAGGGTCTTCTTTTGTTTTCACAGAGGATGAGATCCTGTGGATTCCTTCTGGACAAATATGGCTTGATAGACCACACCCTCCTAAAAGGTCACTGTGAACACCTTCAAAAAATTACTTCACTCAACTGGTGACTGAGATGAACAGGATACACCATGACAGACTTGATTAACAGCGCCCCCATACAGCAAAAAAAAAGTTTGGAAAAAGTAACTACACCCATATTCCCAAATATTGTTTCTAAATGTTCTTTAAATTTAAATTTAAAGGGGGAGATGATATAGATATGGATAATTTACATTGATATAAAAAATTTAAAGGGGGAGATGATATAAATATGGATAATTTACATTGGTATAAATTTTGCCTTATTGATATAAATTTAAGGTCAATCTTGTTATATTTCTGCTCTTGATTAAGGTATTGTGATTGTGTAGTTCATTTTAAAATGTAATGTATAATTAGAAAATATAGGTTGTTAATAGATAATCATTGATATAGTCAAGCTTATAGTCATGTTAGTTAGATTTTTTAGATATATAGAGGTATATTTCAGTTAGATAGACATTCTTCATATCTTTTAAAGATGACAGAATATGGCATTTAATGTTTTAATAACTTAGGACTTTTCATGACAATGAGACACGTCTGCTCCTGGCAGCACCAGCTACTTCAAGAGGAAGATGGGCATCAAAAAAACTCCTTATGGAATTGGGCAAGAAACTGCTCTTACCTGGACTGTTGCATAAACTGGACACAAAGAACCCGCAGAGAGAGGACTGTTAAACTTGCCTAAAGGTGAGATGATCCTTCAGGGTTCCTGCTTCATGAAAGAGTCTGCGAGACATTCTGCTTGATACAGAAGAAAGTGACTGAACTGTCTTTAAATTTCCCTGCTTCATGGAAATGTCTGCTGGATACTATGGGCCTGTAGGCTGAAGATGGATGCCCCAATGGTACAGAAAAACTTTGGGTGACTGTCCAGGCAGCAAGATGTCTCTGTCATTTCTAGAGTTTGGAAGTTGCTTATTTCTTGTTTACTTAGGTAATATCTTATCCTTCTGGAGTCTTTGATGGAGTTAAAGAATGGATAGTTATAGTGATGGTTTTTCATTGTTATACTAAAAGATAAAATAGATCTAAATATGGTAACTGTAATTCTTACTTGATAACTGTTTTGTTGTATGTAATTTTACTATGTTAAAATAAAAGCCTTTCTTTTTTGTTTAAATAGAAAAAGGGGAAATGGTGTAGGAGGGTCCTTCTGTATTAGGGTTGCTTTTACAGGTTAATAAAGAAACTGCCTTGGCCTTCTTATAGGGCAGGACTTAGATAGACAGGATAAAGAGAACAGAATGCTGGGAAGGGGACAGAGTTAGAGAGAGCCGCCGCCATAAAGCTCCCAGGTCACAGACGCTAAATCTTTTTCGGTAAGCCACGACTAGTGGCGACACATAGATTATTAGAAATGGGTTAAACAAATATGTGAGAGTTAGTCTATAAGAGGCTAGAGCTAATGGACCAGGCAGTATTTAAATAAATACAGTTTCCGTGTAATTATTTCGGGTACGCACCAGGAGCTGGGTGGGACAGAACAAGGGGCCCGGCGCCGGGAACACAGCCCGAGCCCCTCATTGCAACACAGTACAGGTTCATTTGAAGACTTTAAATGCATAAAGACAGGAAGGTGAAAAACAACTCGCTACATAATACTACTTTTTGAAATAAAACTTCAGAACAAAACCAGACAAATACACTGTTTTGTGGGAATGTGTGAATCTACACTATACCTTTTTCTATCTGGTTCATATACACACACACACACACACACACACACACACACACACACACACACACACACACACACACACACGTAAAGGAAGGGAGCAATAAGCAGAGAGTCTATAGCTCCCGGGAGACAGGCAGCATAGTCTCCGGAACCACACAGGGCACAGGGACATGCACTAGTGCTGGTTTATGGAGCTTTTGCTTTTTGCTTCTCTGGTTTAGTCTCAGGTTTATGTTCTCATATCATAAAACAGATTTTGCTGTTTATAAATCTTGCATCATACATATCACTTGCTACATGTTGCCTGGGCCATTTTACTGTCCCCCCCTCCCCAACGCCTGTCTCAGTCTGTAGACATGCCCTTCACTCACAGGTCACGGGTGATCACAGAATTCATTGGTGTTTATTTGGTGGCAAGTTAAATTTTTTTTTAAATTATTAGAAAAAGGATACCCCTGGTTTATCTCAAACATACAGAAAAATAAAGAACACAGTTATTTCTGAAGGTCCTTGCAAGGAAGAAATATCTAAGGCAAATATTGGTCCATGCAGTGAGCCTCTCTCTCAGCCTGTCAAATCATAGCTCCTTTCCTGAGCAGGTAAATCCAAGTGCCATTTGCTTCCATGAAGCAGTTTTATTGAACTCTTATTAAAATATAATCCCTGAGATCATAAAAGACTCTTAAGACCAGTTTATCAGCTGCTGCTGCTCACTCGTGTGTGTGTGTGCATGCGTGCGTGCGTGCGTGTGTGTGTGTGTGTATGTCTTAAACACCAGCTTATTTCTTAGGTTGGTCTCAACTAACCCATGAGGTATATTTATATACTTTTGTCTAAACTGATTCTCAGGTATTTTCAGTGAGCCTTTCTCTTCCTTTTAATGTTCTAAAGCTAAAAGAAAATATACAACAAAAAAATACACTTAAATATAATCTGCTCAGAAAGTAACAAGAAAAATATTACATCTTCAGAAATACTTAGCTGGAAGTAGTTTTTCTGTTCTTTTTCTAAAAAATGCTTGTGACCATCAGAATCATATAAACAAAAATAAATTTCGAATAGACTTCCCTCTCTCTCTCTGGGGAAGGGGGAATGACTCTCTCAGCCAGTGATGACAACTCAGCAAGTGTTTGTCCCCAGGGAAAGATGTTTAGCTCAGAGACCCCACAGAGCAAGGAGGAGCAGGCCAGTCAGGTCTCTCAACTCCAGAAAGATTCTTTTTTTTTTTTTTTTTAAGTTTTTCGAGACAGGGTTTCTCTGTAGCTTTGGAGCCTGTCCTGGAACTAGCTCTCGTAGACCAGGCTGGCCTCGAACTCACAGAGATCCACCTACCTCTGCCTCCTGAGTGCTGGGATTAAAGGTGTGCACCACCACCGCCTGGCCAGAAAGATTCTTACATGAGGGAGAAAGAGGCATAAAAACTGTGTATTTTAAAATAGCATCCAGACAAACTGCAGCCTTTAATGGCACAATATGTTTGATCTTGTACTCCCAGCACAGGCCTACCCATGGCATCCAACAACAAACCAAGCTGATTCCACAGTGTCCAATAACCCCAATTTAGCTTTATCAACTTCCTGTCTGTATTTGGGAGTCACCATACACTTCGTGTGTTCTCCTATTTGTTCTGTGACCATGTAATAAGAATGGTGGTTCTCAATGATGACACAACCTACTAGACTGGAATCCTATTTACAAGATGTAAACCATGCCCTGGGTAGGAAGGTCTCTGGGGTAGAGTGAGCACCATATGAAGTGCTCACTGCACTCCGTGAGCGCAGACGCACACAGCCATTTGCCAGGAGAGTCTGGGTGGTGGCGAGGACACAGAGAGGTGATGGGGGCTGCACCCTTACAGCAGAGAGGCAAGAACTAAGGGAAAGTGGAGCTGCAGGGCTGTGGGTGAAAGAATATGTCAGCTTGGGTTATGGACATGTTTACCAGGCTTTCAACTTCAGGAAGCAAACAGTCCTCCCCGGCCTGTCCTCAGCGCAGCCCAGCCTGTCAGGCTTCTGCAGCCCTACTCCTGCTTATGGCAACTACTCAAATGCAGTCTTTCCCACTCACCGGCTAGTGACGGGCTTCCTGGAAAACACCAGCTATTCTGTCCTTAAATCATTTTAAGAGCCTAGAGGGACTGCATCTATTCTGAGTAGCCAGGGCTGGTGTGGGTCCCTAGGGAGCTCTGCTTCCTGCCTCTGGGTCAGGAAATGCAGTCTAAGGTTCTCGGACTGGGACACACAGTGCTAGGTATTTCACAGAAATGGACTCATGTATTGCCACAAAATGACAGATGGAGAAACACACTCAGAAACATTAGAGCAATTTGCCAGAAAAATTGAAAACCCAGCTTCACCTAAAATTTGAAGATAGAGAAATCTGGATCTAGTCTGTTGAGGAATATTATTTTAAGATGTGTTACATTCTTTTACTCTGTGGCATATTTGTTTAATGATGCAAATATGTGTTGCATTCTTTTATGTTGCATTTGTTTAACTCTGTAAAGATGTGTTACTTTGTCTAAAACACCTGACTGGTCTAATAAAGAGCTGAACGACCAATAGCTAAGCAGGAAAGGGATAGGCAGGGCTGCCAGGAGGAATAATAAATAAAAGGGAGGAGCAAAAAAAAAAAAAAGAAGAAGGAGGAGGAGAAGGAGGAGGACACCAGGGGTCAGTCACCCAGCCAGTCACAGAGTAAAAAGTAAAGAAAGGTATAGAATCGAGAAAGGTAAAAGCTCAGAGGCAAAGATAGATGAGATAATTTAAGTTAAGAAAAACTAGAAATAAACCAAGCTAAGGCTGGGCACTGATAAGTAAGAATAAATCTCTGTGTATTTGTTTGGGAGCTGGTGGCAGGCCTCCAAAGAGTAATAAAACAAAACACATACACACACACAAGACCCAAAAAACAAACAAACAAAAAACCAAAAATACAATAACTACACCAGTCTTGTACTATTGTTGGAAGCTAACTCAGAGATAGGGGTGAGGGGTGTTTGTGTCTGCGTGCGCAGGTGTATACACCAGAGGTTAACACAGCATCTTCCTTGGTCACTCCCCACCTTAGTTTTTTGAGATGGAGATCAGGGCTCACTGATTGGCTGGCTGGCTGACAGGAGAGCCCTTTGATCCACTAGTCCCCAGGTACTGGGATTGCAGGTGCACATGGCCCCAGCTGGCCTTCCCATGGGTGCTGGGGGTCTGAACTCAGGTCTTCACATTGGCACAGCAAATTTTACCCATCAAGTCACCTCTTAGCCCAGGAAATAATTGTTTATTCAAAGATAGCGACCTTTATTTTCTAGCAAAGACAGTGGGATTTGTTCCTCCTTACCACTCAGATGAAGTCACCATGTCAAGTATTTTTACACAGAAAAAAGCTTTGACAAATGGCAGGAGGGTGTGAGGGTGGGAGGGAGGCCAACTGACCCTGTGCCGACCCCAGGCTCACTCTGTGTGTTCCACCACGGCTGTAGCCAGGCTGGTAACGGAGAAGAAATGTGTCCTGAGTATGATCTCGCCAGAGACTTCTATTCTCCAGACACAACTGATATTCAGGAAGTGTCCTACACACATGACTGCATTTTCTCTCTCGTGAGTTTCCCTGATTATAACAACCACACCCTGAACCCAAATGTGAATAACACTCAGACTATTAAGGAAACAATTCCCTGACAGAGCCCATTGAGGGGAACTGCAAATAAAAGACACTATTGGCAGTTAAAAGTTAAACAGAATGATATGTTATATAATTATTAAAGTTCTTATAAATTTCTTCATGAAAATGAGATTTAAAACTTCAAAAGAAAAACATGAATCCAGCAACAATAACTATTGACCTTATTATTTTAAATAATCACTTTGATTTAAAAACTCAGGTTTCATAAAATATTTTCCCTAAATATCCAACGTAAGTAGAAACACAGACAGCTCTTTGGTCTGCCAGGCTCTTAACTTTGAGCTGCTGGTCCAGATCAAGTCAACCACACAAGCCGCAAAAGAACAGAACAGAATCAGACTCCGGGCGGCTCTGGGAACCAGAGCGGGGAAGCATTTACAGTCAACAGTCAGCAATCCCGTCCTTATTCCTAGAGCAGTGTCCCTTCAGCGCTGACCTCAGTCCCCACTCTCAAAAGTCTGCTTCCCCCTCCCTCCCTCCTCTGATTTCTATGATTATCTTTTTTTTTTTAAGATTTTTTAAAAGATTTGTTTATTTTATGAGTGCTCTATCTGCGTGTACAACTTTATGCCAGAAGAGGGCACCAGATCCCATAGAGATGGCTGTGAGCCACCACGTGGTTGCTGGGAATCCAACTCAGGGCCTCTGGAAGAGCAGCTGAGCCATCCCAGTCCTCGATTTTATGTTTACAAAGGCCTTGGCCTTGAAATTATTTAGATTTAGCTTCAGAAAGTTAAAAGATTATAATTAAACAAATTAAACTATTTGCTTATGAGATGGAGCCTAAATCCTCATCTCATTGGCCTGATGTGCACAGTCTCATGGGACATGGATCCTGGATCCTGTGGGCCTGATCTAGCACAGCCTGCTGCTAGCCTGCTGCTTTAAGAGCAGCACCGCGGCTGCAGCGCTTCAGGGATGTCTTTATAAAAGCTGAAGGCGCGCCGTGGAGGCACTTGATCCCTCGGAGCTGGGAAAGCTCTCAAAGAAAAGTCATCAACCAACCCTCGAACACACCTTGTCCAGCTTAAGTTAAATCAGATAATTACCTCCGTTTTATAGTGTAAGAGAACAGAGTATCTGTAAGTTAAATCAGATAATTCCCTCCATTTTATAATGTAAGAGAACAGAGTATCACAATACGTGTGGGACCATCACATAGTGGGTACTCAATGTCTACTTAGAACATAATCATAATTATAGCTAATCAGTGTGTGATTTAGAGTTTGTGAAGAACTGATCCCTTATTGTGGCTGCTTTTTGTGGTGCTGCCTCAAGACCTACAGATGCTGGGCAAGAACTGCACTGTAAGCCTCATCCTCACCCCCTATCCTTTCTTTAAACTTCCATTCAGGATGGTGCTGAGCAGACTACATGGGCCTCACTTAAGATCCTCTTCCAGAAGGAGCCATGGGCCAGCGTACCCAGTGGAAGCTACCATCTTAATGAACGCAGGGATCTGATTTCCGAGCCTCTGCAATGTGCCCTCAGACTGCACACACCATGAGCAAAAACAGCCGGGCTCCAGACTATACACAGCTTCTGGATTCAAGTTAGGAAGAGTCGAGCAAAACCCAATTGCATAAACTTTCACAGGCAGAAGAGAGCAGAGATCACCCGCACTGCCAATGTTTTCAGCTGTGGGACTAGAATTCCAGGGCCTGTCACCTCTCTTTGGCTGGCAACAACTGAAGCTTCCCGAGGCAAGCTAGAGTGTGTAGCCTAGAACAAGGGCTGGCAAACCTACTACTTTGCCAGGAGGTGTTTGTTATAATTGCTTAATGCTACAATTGTGGGGTGAGAGAAGTCACATGTAATAAATAAGTGTGGTTATGCTCCAGTATAGTTCATATGTGGACACTGGTACCACAAATCACTGTTCTTTCATGATATTTTTCAAATCTTTGAAAATGACAATCTAGTCACAATTCAAGGAACACACACAATCAGGTCCCAGGTCACATCTGGCCTACAGCTTTGAGTTAGCCATGCCTACAGATTTCATGCCCATACATAAAGCATCCCCAATGGGAACTGGGGTGATGGCTCAGCCATTAAAAGAACTTGCTGCTCTTTCAGGACTCAGGTTTGGTTCCCAGCACCCACATGGCAGCTCACAACTGTCTATAACTCCAGAACCAGGGAATCTAACACCCT
The DNA here is from genome assembly GCA_004026605.1 of Ondatra zibethicus. NCBI lineage: Eukaryota > Metazoa > Chordata > Mammalia > Rodentia > Cricetidae > Ondatra > Ondatra zibethicus. Next base: position 7,145 of record PVIU01027125.1, on the reverse strand, counting down.
CTTCTGTATCTTTGGACACTAGGCACACATGTGCAGGCAAAACACACATAGTCATAAGATGAAACTAAATCTTTAAAAAGCATCCTTACTGGTCTGTTCTGTAGCATCAGACAGTCCTTCCTTCCACTCCACTAATACTCTAGTAAGAACGTTCGTGGTTTTGTTTTTTTTTTTCGAGACAGGGTTTCTCTGTAGCTTTGGAGCCTGTCCTGGAACTAGCTCTTGTAGACCAGGCTGGCCTCAAACTCAGAGATCCACCTGCCTCTGCTTCCCGAGTGCTGGGATTAAAGGCGTGCGCCACCACCGCCCGGAGAACGTTCCTGTTTAACCTGACTAGCATGGGAGCTATATCTGTAGTTCATGGTTCAACACATATCTGCACTTTTTCTCAAACAAAGTCTTGTTTTGGCATGACACTGTAGAAATATATTGTGAATAGTCTACTATAAATTCATTGGAAATGACTATTATTTAAAAATGAAAATGGGGCTAGGGAAAAGCAGAAGCATGAGCAGAGGTGACACAGCAGGGGGGGCCCTCCAGGGAGGAGCCGAAGCAGGAGTGGCAGGAGTGGCCTCCAGAACCTGAAATGAGAAGTTCCTCTGGGAAAAAGTGCTGTGTCCCAGCGGCCTCCAGTGCCATTCTCTGCACCTGATCCCAAGTCGCATCAACGACCTACAGGGCCACAGAAGCCCCTGCACCAAGAAGTGCCCACTTGAGCCCTAGCCCCTGCAGATGGAAGAACAATCACTGGAGGCTCTGCTTCTCCTGCACACAGAGGAGTGATCAGCAGAGACCTAGGCCCCCTGCAGATGGAAGAGCAATCACTAGAGGCTCTGCCTCTCCTGCACACAGAGGAGTGATCAGCAGAGCCACAGCCCCCAACTACACCAATTGGAGAAAGGGAGAGCCCTGAGCACAGTCTCTACCTTATCAGCTGGAGGAAGAGATGGGTAGACAACAGTGTAAGAATGCACTCAACAACAGAAACAGTAATACGGCACCTCCAGAAACAGAAACGGGTGGATCTACAACAGTAAGAACAGAACATCCCAGCGCAGATGAAGCAGAAGAAAATGACCACAGAAACAACCTGATGAAGATGACTGAGGCCCTTAAAGAGGAAACGAAAAACTTCCTTAAAGAAATGGAGGAAAAGACAAACAAAAACTTGGAAGAAATCAACAAACCCCTTCAAAAAAAAAAAAAGCAACCAAACATATGAAGAAAACGATTCAAGACTTAATAACTGAAATAGAAGCAATAAAGAAAACATAGACTGAGGGAATTTTGTAAATTGAAAATCTGGGTAAACTATTGGGCTCTACAAACACAAGCATAAACAACAGAATACAAGAGATGGAAGAGACAATCTCAAGCATAGAAGACACAATAGAGGTAATAGACTCATCGGTCAAAAAATGTTAAATTCAACAAATTCTTAACACAAAATATTTAAGAAATATGGAACAGTGTGAAAATACCAAACCTAAGAATATTAGTGACAGAAATACAGTTCAGAGGCACAGAAAATATATTCAACAAAATCATAGAAGAAAACTTTCCTAACCTAAAAAAGTACAAGAAGTACAACCTATGAAAATACACAACAGCAAATAGATAGACTGGACAAAAAAAAAAAAAAAAAAAGTCCTCACCACATAATAGTCAAAACACTAAACATACAGAATAAAGAAAGAATATTAAGATCTGGTAAGGAAAAACGCCAAGTAACATATAAAGGCAGACCTATCAGAATTATACTGACTTCTCAATAGAGACAATGAAAGCCAGAAGGTCCTAGACAGGTGTTATGCAGACACTAAGAGACCATAGATGTCAGCCCAGACTACTATACCCAGCAAAGTTTTCAATCACCAAAGACGGACAAAACAAGACATTCCATGACAAAACCAGATTTAAACAATACCTATCAACTAATCCAGTCCAAAAGAAAGTACTAGAAGGAAAACTCGAACCCAAGGAAGTTAGCTACATCCACTAAAACACAAGCAATAGATAATCCCACACCAGCAAAATCCAAAGAAGGGAAAAATATATACAATACCATTAACAACAACAAAAAACAAAAATAACAGGAACTAGCAATCACTGGTCATTAATATCCCTTAATATCAACGGACTCAATTCACCTATAAAAAGACATGAATTAACAAAACGGATACAAAAACAGACTCCATCCTTCTGCTGCATACAAGAAACACACCTCAACTTCAAGCACAGACATTACCTAACAGTAGAGGGTCGGGAAAAGATTTTCCAATCAAACAGACCTAAGAAACAAACTGGTGTAGTTATCCTAATTCCTAACAACAACAACAAAAGTCTTCAAACTAAAAGTAATCAAAAGAGAAGAAGGACATGTCATATTCGTTGCAGAAAAAATCCAACAAGATGAAGTCTTAATTCTGAACATCTATGTCCCAAGTACAAGGGAACCCACATTTGTAAAAGAAACATTACTAAACTTAAATCACACATCAAACCCCAACACACCAATAGTGGGAGACTTCAATGCCTCACTCTCACCACTGGACAGGCCTACCAAACAGAAACTTAACAGAAAAATAGGAGAACTAACAGATGTCATGATTCAAATGGGCTTAACAGACATCTATAGAATATTCCACCCAAACACAAAAGAATATACCTTCTTCTCAGCACCTAAGGGAACTTTCTCTAAAATGGACCACATACTTGGTAACAAAACAAACCTCAACAGATATTAAAAAAAAAAAAAAGAAAAAAGGAATAACCCCCTGTATCTTATCAGATCACCATGGCTTAAAGTTAGAATTCAACAACAACAACTGCAGAAAACCCACAAACTCATGGAAACTAAACAGCATTCAACTGAATCACCACTAGGTCAAGGAAGAAATAAAGAAGAAAATTAAAGGATTCCTAAAATTCAATGAAAATGGCAGCACAGCATACCCAAACTTATGGGACACAATGAAAGCAGTGCTAAGTGGAAAGTTCAAAACACTAACTGCTTACATAAAGAAGTTGCAGAAATCCTACACTAGCAAATTAACAGAACTAAAAGCCCTAGGAAAAAAGGAAGCAAACTCATCCAGGACGATTAGACAGGCTGGGGGCTGAAATCAATAAAATAGAAACAAAGAAAACAATACAAAGAATCAATGAGACAAAGAGTTGGTTCATTGAAAAAAAAAAAAAAAACAAGATAGACAAACCTTTATCCAAACTAACCAAAAGGCAGAGAGGGAATATCCAAATTAACAAAATCAGAAATGAAAAGGGGGATATAACAGCAGATACTGAGTAAATCCAGAGAATTATCAGGTCAAACTTCAAAAGCCTATACTCCACTAAATTGGAAAATTTAAAGGTAATGGACAATTTCCTGGATAAGAACCAAATACCAAAATTAAATCAAGACCAGATAAACAATTTAAACAGACTTATAACCCCTAAGGAAATAGAAACAGTTATCAAAAGCCTCCCAAGACCAGATGTTTTCAGTGCAGAATTCTACAAAATTTTCAAAGAAGAACTAATACCAATACTCCTCAAATTGTTCCACACAATAGAAACAGAAGGAACTTTGCCAAACTCTTTTACAAATCTATAGTTACTGTGATACCCAAATCACACAAAGATGCAACTAAGAGGATTACTGACCAATCTTCCTCATGAACATTGGTGCAAAAATACTCAATAAATTACTGGCAAACTGAATCCAAGAACACATCAGAAAAATCATCCACCATGACCAAGTAGGCTTCATCCCGGAGATGCAGGGATGGTTCAACATATGAAAATCCATCAATATGGGGCTGGAGAGATGGCTCAGTGGTTAAGAGCACTGACTGTTCTTCCAGAGGTCCTGAGTTCAATTCCCAGCAACCAAATGGTGGCTCACAGCCATCTATAATGAGATCTGGCGCCCTCTTCTGGTGTGCAGGTGCCCTTGGAAGGAATGCTGTATACATAATAAATAAATAAATCTTTAAAAAAAAAGAGAAAAGAAAATCCATCAATATATTCCACCACATAAACAAACTGAAGGAAAAAAACCACATGATCATCTCATCAGATGCTGAGAAAGTCTACAACAAAATCTAACACCTCTTCATGATAAAGATCTTAGAGAGATTAGGGATACAAGAAACATACCTAAACATAATAAAGGCAAAATACAGCAAGTCGACAGCCAACATCAAACTAAATGGAAAGAAACTCAAAGTGACCCCACTAAATCAGGAACAAGACAAGGTTGTCCACTCTCTCCACATTTATTCAATACAGTACTCAAAGTCCTAGTTAGAGCAGTAAGACAATGAAAGAAGATTAAGGGGATACAAATTGGAAGGGAAGAAGTCAAACTCTCATTATTTGTGGATGATGACAGTTTATTTACATAAGGGACCCAAAAAATTCCACCAGGGAACTCCTACAGTTGATAAACACCTTCAGTAATGTGGCAGGATACAAGATTAATCAGTAGTCCTCCTATATACAGATGATAAATGGGCTGAGAAAGAAATCAGAGAAACATCACCCTTCACAATAGTCACAAACAACATAAAATATCTTGGGGTAACTCTAATCAAATAAGTGAAAGACCTGTATGACAAAAACTTTAAGTCTTTGAAGAAAGTAACTGAAGAGGATACCAGAAAATGGAAAGATCTCCCATGCTGTTGGATAGGTAGGATCAACAAAGTAAAAATAGGAATCTTACCAAAAGCAATCTACAGATTCAATGCAATCCCCATCAAAATCCCAATACAATGCTTTACAGGCCTCGAAAGAACAACATTCAACTTCCTATGGAAAAACAAAAAACCAGGATAGCCAAAACAATCCTATATAGACTTCCTATGACTCCATCACTCAGAAGGCTGAGGTTGAGTGTTATGGTTTGAGGGTATCCTGGGCTATACTGTAGGACGAGACAGAGAAACAGAGACACACAGAGAAGGTGGGGCAGGGGACTATAGAAGTCTGAAACCAGGCAGTCTTTAGCAGGTCACTGAATTGAGCATCATCTCAGTTTCCCACAGGGACCTTCAGAGCCCGAGGAATATCTGAAATCAAGCATCATGATAAAAATAAGAAAAGCTTTGACTCCTAAAGCACTGGGTAGTTTTGTGTGTCAACATGACACAAGCTAGAGTCTAGAGTCATCAGAGGTGACATCCAAACCAGACCTTGGAAGCTTAACTAAAGACTATTGAACGGAGCAGATCTTATTTCTAGCAAACAGTCTATGTATCAAAGGAAAAAGCACAAGACACGATGCTGGGTCCTCTAACTATTAAGCACAATTAACACACAGGGTGACCCAGAGGGGATGATAGAGGTGAGCCCTGCACAAGAAAGGTAGACACAAACAGATCATTAAAGGCTTATATATGAGCTAACAATAATTTCTAAACATAGTGTGTGGAGTTGGGTGGATGAATTTAATGCTGTTTTGCTGACAAGGGCGGGGTAAAGGTAAGACAAGTGATGCCATCCACCCGAGATCAACACCTGGGAACTGGCAGTCTTTCAAGGTCAAAGGACAAGATGCAGAGGGTGGGGCCGTCCACCTGTGTGGCTGCAAAATGCTTGTATCAGAAACTGAACCAGAGAAAGAGCCCACTCTAAGAATTAGTGTTACAGATCAAACGGGACGGATCTGGCCCTGGTGAGTTAAATAGAGCATAAGATGATGCAATGAAAAGTAAACCTAGGTCTTGAGTTCAGAAAATGGAAAGGTGAAGGGTGCCCCTATATCGTACATCCAAACCAAATCAGCAAAGGCCTTCAACTCCACTTACAGCAGGGTTATTTTATATCTTCCTAGTAGGAAAAACTGTAAAACTACTGCTAAAAATTCGAGAAAGTTTTTAGGCATAGGTTTTGTCTGTTTTGTTTTGGAATTTCCAATAACCACAGGTTCTAAACCACAGCACCAATACAAAAATAGACAGTCCCCTCCTTAGAGCCATTATCACAAATTTCTCGAATATCCTTGCATACATGTTATACATCTATAAGCATATAGTAGGTGAACATGCACTATACAACTACTTTTAAACAGCCCATTCAAATGTAATTCTTAAGACATTTTATAGTTCCTAAGATATTTTAATAATCAAATGTATAAAGATAGAACTATTAATCAAAATTTTAAAAGCCATTTCTACTCAAAAGCAATTTATCATCACAATTTACTAATAAATTCAATGTTAGTAAAGATTAAACAGAAGCCCACTAATTTGTCTTCCAGGCACTGACCTTTAGGGCATTCCTTGGACAGCTCGTTCTGAGTGTGTAAGCGCAATGGGGCCCATCCCCGATGGCTGGCACTTTACTCGGGACTTGAAATCTGGGCTCCGACTAGAAAGGGGAGGGAGATTCTGAATTAGTTTCTAATTCAGGATATTTTCCTCCAGAGAGAAAGCCACATCTGCTCATTGCCTCAGGCCTACGAATTCCTCCAGTCCTAAGAGCAGCTGGAAGCTGTGCCCTGCACACCCTCTTCTGCCCGAGTCAGGAGCATGGGGCTAGAGCAGTGGGAGGCACGAGGGTCCCTCCGTTGTCTCTCACGTGTGCCAGGCCTGAGCACATTGCTACAGAGATAAAATATCAGATTTTATGACGATCACTCATAAAGTTCTGATCTTATTACTAAGTAGTATTCGAGAACAGGAACTGCACTTTTAAAATATTTGAGCAAACAATGGCTTGAGATGATCGGAGTGTTCCTAGCAGGAGACACCGTGACATAAGAGATCCTGTTGTACAGTCTAGCTTTTCTCAGGTTATCTCAACAAACACAACAGCCCGAGTGACAGGAAACCACCCGGAACAGCTTTACAGAAGAGGCAGAGTCAAACACCGGAAACACCGCTAAATCCGGAATTCCAAAGAGTTACATACGCAGCGGCAAACCCCTACACAGTAAGGCCCTGTAGCTATGGCTATGACTGACTGCAGTGGTCAGAGGGAGGTGAACAAGTGCAACTCTAAGACAAAGCCACACGCAGGCTTCTTTCATAGGGACTCTAACCCACAGGACTGGGAGGAGTTAGGTCTATATTGTTCAATACGGCAGCCACCAGCTATGCGTGGCTTAAGCTCATACTAATTCCAATACATTAAGT